>QQSR01000031.1:0-130523 GCA_003664465.1 Trichophyton mentagrophytes | reverse complement strand
AACCTGACTGGTGTTCCAATACCTATACCTATTCTATTCAGAGTCAGCAAATAAATGATCTGATAGTCAACTAGCCAAGGTGACATACCTTGTCTTTTCCACTGTTTCCTGGGCTTCTTTTAGCTTTATGTGTTTGGCAAAGAGCTTGGCAACTGCACAGTCTTGGTTTTGGAACTGCCGTAATGCTCTTGAAGTATGTTAGTATTATATCCCTCGCTCCAGCGATCTTGGTATTCCTACCTCGTTATCTCTGCTGCTCTGAGACCGGCCAGAGTGACGACCAGGGTATGTGGGGATCCTTTGACTTCAGAGGCCTTGGAAAGAGATTCACCTTTCTCTGGGCTGAATGCTTTTAAGAAGGATGGCATATTATCGAGTTCCCGGGAAGATTCCCAGGATGAGGTATCGAGAAACGCATGTTCTATAGGAAAGTTAGATAGGGTGCATCAAATAATCGGATAAGACAAGACTTCAACATACCTGGGATGTAGAAATCGTCCAATTCCACAGCAGTCAAGTTCTTGTTATGCCTCTTGACTCGTTGGACAAAGTAATCTCCCAGCAGCTTCCCATCCATCTTCCCAATGGACTCATCAATACCTCCGTCTTTGCCCATGACCTTATTCGCATCGTATTCATCCCCACCTTTCGCACCCTTGGACCGTTTCTTCTTTTTCTTCTTGCTGGGTTGTTGTACGGGAGCTGCTCTGGATGTGTTTTCTGCGCCATCTTCCTCCTCGACACGTTTTCGCTTATTTGACCCCGCGGGCATATCCTGTGAAATTACCGACGACGCCATTATTGCAAGATATCTCCCTGCGTCACCCGCCAATCGTGGTATCCTGTGATTTCGTCTCCCACTTCTTCGTCCATCGAAATTTCCTTGCGATAAGAAAAAAAAAGTTGCGGCTCTTATCGTGATTAGTCAGCTTGTTATCGCAACTTTCCGCGTCGCGATTTTGGAAGAATCAAAACGGCCGAAGAAACAAAAGTCAACAGCATCTCGACCTTTGGTCTATCCTGGAATCTGTTTGCTGCTGGAGCTCAGGAACATCCAGGACGATAGGCCCGCCCAATATGCCGACATCGAACGGTCGTGGCAATGGGGAGACGCCACTGAACTCGGCGGGACCAAGCTCCAGCCCTGCCAAAACACCTTACAATGCGGTATGATACCCCTTCAGCTGTGGATATTACGACCTCGATCTAACATTCTGGCATAGTTATTTAAATTATCAAGATTAGTTGGAGCTCCTTCGACTCCGGCCCAGCAGAATGCTACATCTTTCAATTCGAATTTACCGTCGGTGCCCCGGACTGGCCGGCGGAAGTCAGGGATAACACCGTCCAGAGCTAGGGGAGGTGAACGCATTCCAGTAACACCCCATGCGATCCGGGCATTACAAAGGCGTGCGGCTACATATACTCCTGGCCGAGATAGGCGGAAGAGTCAGCGCTTCAAGCGGGAGACGCCGATGGATATATTAAAGAACTTGGGAAAAGGTCGGTCATGACTGCCGCCAGTGCTAGAATGAAGACGTTTAATGCTAACCGCTATGGTGCAGTTCTCGCACCAGTATCCAAGACGGTATCTTCTTCTCCGCCCACTGAGCCGGAGCCGCAGCCAGAGCCACCCGTGGACGAGATCGCCGAACTGGACGAGGAGCCTCCTATCCCGCCTCCTCGGCTTTCGTTACCGCTCAACGAAATGGCTGTGGATCAGGATGATAACAGCCCACCGATGCCTCCGCCTAGGCTATCAGTTCTCCCTGACGATGAGGATGTTACTAGAGGATCGATCGAGTTGCCTAGGAGAGAGCGGTCGGGTCGCGATTTGGCTAGGTTGTCGAGAGTAAGCTTCGCCAGTAACCGGTTCAGCGATCATTACGGAGACACAACAAACATTGAAGACCCAGAGGATGGGTTAGACTTTCGTGTTGGGCAGGAAGATGACTTCGACGAGGACCTTGATAATACGACTGGACAACCAATGCTAGATGCTGGGTGAGTGTTTGCATTATATTCTAATCGTACAAGCTGTTGCAGGTTCTAATGTTACATTGTAGGGGGGAAACTGAGGATCTGGGTCGTTTTAATTTCGACTTTGCTTTCCCAACTCCAGAAGCGCCCCATACTATGCCAATTGAGAATGAGAATGAAAATGAACAGGACACATTCGAGTTAGAAACTGTGCCGCCAGAGTTCGGGGGCCCAGATAGTCCGTCGTCAGGAAGTGATTTCGGGACGGGTGGGTTTGAACCGGGCATGGATGACGTACCATCTAACGGAGGGACACCGGAACCCATAGAACAAGAAGCGGAAGAGGTGGAAATGGAACAGGAAGACCAGCCTGAACCACCACAGAAGAAACAAAAGGTCTCTAAACATGGTATCCCGGTCCCAAGCCTGCCTGCAGGAGTGGTAAAGAAGCTGGCAATGCGATTTGCTAGGTCCGGGAACAAGAAAACGAGAATCACCAAGGACACCATGGCTGCCATCCAGCAGGCCACAGACTGGTTCTTTGAGCAAGCAAGCGGGGATTTGTCCACGTACTCCAAACATTCCGGGCGTAAAACAATTGACGAGACAGATGTCATCGCTCTCATGAGAAGGTAAGCTTGTGTCAGTCGAATTTATGCACGAACCCGGAGCTAACACCTGGAAATGAAAAGACAACGACGTGTGGGTAGGGGTGCCTCGGTGTTTGCCCTCGCTCAAAAGCATCTTCCCAAGGAGCTTCTGCAGGATATACGGTTGCCTAAGGGTTGATTGAGTTGCGTGGCAAGCTGCTGTGTCCGGATGAGGTTGGTAGCTGGGATTTTACCAGCTCTTGTTCTGACGGACCCGTCGAACTGCTTCATTCGGCCGTTTCTTGACGACCATCCACAGCATGATGGCGGTGGCCAGGGAGAGCCCGTACCTAGATCTACCGTGTTAGCTCAAACTTCCATGCATGTGTCCGGGGTGCGTTCACTCTAACGTACCAGGTGAAGATGTACTGAGCATGGTTGTTGCGGAGGTTGACTTCCGCTGCACGACCAATTGGTATACCCTTGTCCTCTCTTGTGTACATGGACAAGATGTCCTGCACTGTTGACTTGTCAGCCAGGACAGTCACACGGACGACGACTCGCAGCCAGGATTGCGAAACTGCATGATATGGGGGGGTTACAGGTTACGAGGCAGACTTACCCATCGTTTCTTCTATCCAGACCGGCTGGCTGCCGGTCAGCTCGGCCATCTGCTTGACGTCCGGGAAGTAGAACTTGCCCTCCTCTGGCTTGTTATCGGGCGTGAACATGTTCTTCTTCCACGGTGACCGCAGCAGCCCCTCTACCACGACCTCTTCCTGCGGCAGCCCTTCCCTCCGCTCCGACTGCCGTTCCAGCGACTTTGCAATCCAACCGCGATTGACAAGGATTGTGCTTTCACCGTCCCCTCTTTCCAGTGGCGTCACGACGAGATAGCCATCCTTTCCTTCATGCATGCGGGGCCCAATCAACATCTCTTTGTCATGTCGTAAACGGCCCTTTGCATAGACCCGTCGATATTCAAAGTCTTCGACGGAATCAGGGTTGACGACCGGAGGAAGAGGCAGCGGCGGCTTGATGAGACGGTCTTCGAACTTCGCTATCAGGTTTGATTTCCACTCGAGGCGCTGGACCTGCCATGTCCCCAGGGCGAATGCTGTGACCGGAATGATAGCTAGATTGTACATGTTAGCTATCCCGCAAACCACAGCCATATAACCACGTCCCCCTAAATATAATAATAACAAGAGTAAAAAAGAAAACAAAAGCACGCAGTCTCAGATATGCTCTCCGTACCTAGTATGATCAACCCGTAGCCATGCTTCCCTCCTGTCCGAACCAGCTTTGCAGGGTTATCCACGATCGATGTCCAATTGGGGTCTTCCGCCGGCGTGTGAGCTCGTCGAACCTGAGTCTTCCTCCCGCATTGCAGGCCTTGTATCCGACCTGTGCCTCTGCCAGCACCCGCAGACCGAAACACCGTCCTGATGCCCAGCGGCGAGGGCGCAAACCGTCGTAGAAGAAGAGTGAATGGTGCTGCCATCTTGGAGAAGCTCAGGGTGTTGTTGCTGCTGGTCGGTAGCTTATGACATCCGGCGGCGAAAGCTTCCAACTTCCAGCCCTCCTTCCAGGTCGAATAATAGTCGGATTCGATATCGTCCAGCCTTTCCGTCTCCTCGTCTTTGTCTCGATCGCTGCAGAAGAAAAGAAACCAAAAGACTTCGTTCGGATTCTTCGGATTTTAATGCTTTTTCTTGCTTTCTTTTGATGCTGTCGGTTTGATTGGCCCGTGCACAAACCCATCCAACTCGCTCGCCTTTTTCCTTCGTATTTAATATTATTTAGTTAATCACAACGACGGGCAGGAAGAAGAAAAGAAGCCGGCGAGGCGGAACAAGACGAGATATAATAATTGGATATATATTTATACGAAGGAAGACGGCCGGAAAGCGCAGAGACAAGAGCATCAGCCAGCTTTGTCGACGAGAAACGCATTGAGACATCGCCATGTTCTACCAAGGAGACTTGCAGAGCGGGATCAACGAGGCGGTTCGGGAGGTTAAGCAGGTTGTTTGCTTCATCACAGGTCCGTATTCCAGCCAGCTGCCGGCTAGCGAGCTGGATCTTCGTTTCCACTGGCCTCTTGCTGACGCCACGGATTGACTGCTGACGGTGGTGTAGACGACAGCCAGCTCAGCAATCTGTGGGAGAACAACTATCTCAGGGACGAGCGGGTGCGTCCATGGTTCATTGGTGCCAGTTGGGCGTACAGCGGGCTAATCTGGGCTGCTAGATCGTTCGGTTGATAACGACGAATGCGGTGGCGCTGCGGCTGATCGAGGGCTCGCAGGAGGCAGAGTTCCTCTCGACCTTCTGTCCCGTGAATGAGTCGCCTACGCTCATCGTGATAAAGTGAGTGAAGCAGCAGTCTGTGAAGCTGGGTAGCTTTTTGTGTGTGTGGTGCTGACAGAATCTACCATGTAGAAATGGCATCGTTCGAGAGTACATTGCGGCAAGGACGGAAGAGCCTATGTTCAAGCGGAGGTTGATAGCTGCTCTGGAGGACAATAAGCCGCCGAGGAGGATGCGGGAAGCTATGGCGCGGGCACAGGCACAGGCACAAAGAACGGCGAACCAAACAGCAGGCAGCCCCTCGGTGTCTCCAACAACCGTTCCTGCTACCCCCACAGCTTCTGGAACTCCCGTTTCTACTCCTCCAGCTCCGTCTCCCGCTGCAGCCACACCGGCACCACCAAGCAACGTCGTCGATCCGCCCAGTGATACTTGGGGTAACGATCAACAAAGTCGAGACAGTGTTCGAGAGGGGAAACGGCCAGCGGAACCAGATAACGAGAAGAAAGAACAAGCAGAGTGGAAGGGCAAACAGAAGAGAAGACACCAACAAGAAAGAGAAGAACGAGAGCGGGTTCTTGAACGAATAAGACGGGACAATGAAGAACGAAAGGCAAAAGCAGAGAGACAGAGGGCTGCTGCTGCGGAAAAGCATGAAGCTTCACGTACAACACCCCCTGCCTCACAAAAGTACCGCCTTCAGGTCCGTCTGTTTGACGGAAGCTCGATTAGAAACACCTTCTCTCCCAACCAGACCATAGGCACTGCTGTCCGGTCATGGCTGGATAGGGAACGCTCTGACGGTGATGCACCGTATACCCTGAAGCATATACTAACACCACTTGAGAATAAGACCATCTCACTCTCGGAAGAGGACCAGTCTCTCCAGGAGCTGGGTGTTGGTCCCACGGCAACACTAGTCATGGTGCCGATAAGGACATATACAAATGCATATTCTGACTCAGGTGCCTCGCTGCCATATCGAGTGCTCTCTGGGGGGTACAACCTTGTTGCTGGCACGGTTAACGCTGTAGCTGGCGTGGTAGGGTCTGCCTTGGGGATTGGACAAAACCCAGCTGCTGTTGGGCGCGGAGCGTCAACGCAGACTGAAGCTACAGAAGAGACATCTACCACATCTTCCAGAATGTCTACACGCAACCGGGTTCGAACTCTACATGATGCCAACTCGGGGGAAAATGACCACCAGTTTTATAACGGCAATCAGGTATGTCCAACATTGT
Source organism: Trichophyton mentagrophytes (assembly GCA_003664465.1). NCBI lineage: Eukaryota > Fungi > Ascomycota > Eurotiomycetes > Onygenales > Arthrodermataceae > Trichophyton > Trichophyton mentagrophytes. The sequence goes on along the minus strand of QQSR01000031.1, from coordinate 124,399 downwards.
CTATATTGTCAAATATGACGTTTGTCCAATTCTAACCTTTGATAGTTGAACTTTGAGCCTCGAAAAAAGGACGATGATAATTAATGACTTTCTATCTTGCATCATTTTGCATATTGCATATTCTTATTTCCTGACTCTACCATTTAATTACCACTTGCGCATTCCCGGCAAGAAATATTTCTATTTAACAAATATATTTCGCTATGGATTCTATAACAAAAGCCAATGGATGAGGATTGTCATAGGCCACGCTGATGCATGTTTGGATTCTATATTATTACAAAGACATGAGATCGTTCTAGTCTAGAGCTGGGAGACAGGACGTAAACAGGACGTAAGAAGACAGAATTACATCCTCGTATCACCCTAGTAAGGCTTAGCAGCCTGCTGGCAAGCTTTCTATAGAGAAGTTAGTCATATTTTCCCAATAGGTATATACGCCTAGGTTGTTGGAACGTACCAGCTGGTCCATGTACCATCCGCAGATGGTAAGGTCACCTCGGTTGTCATCCATGCACTTCCTGAAGCTTCGAGCATCGGCGGCACATGGGGCGTCTTCAGCCCATCCGCTGGTGGAGTTGGCCTGGTACAGTGAGTTGTCCATGGGTTGAGCAGCAGCAGCCTGCTGGGTCTCGGCTGGAGCAGCGCTGGAGGAGCCACCGGTGAAGAAGCTGCCGACAGCATGGCCTATAGAGGAACCGATAGCAACACCACTACACACATAAAATAACCCGATTAGTCTCATGTTTCTGAATATAGGTGCCTGTCCGCCTGATTTTCATTTGATACAGATATCGCTGGGCTCGGAAATGCGACTTACCCGGCGGTGGCAGCCATCTGGCCAAACAAGCTGGATCCGCCGCTGGACTGAGCGGGAGCTTGCTGGGTCTGAGCGGGAGCAGCGGCGGTAGAGGATGGTCTCTGCTGCTGCATCTGAGGAGCAGCTGGTCTAGCTGGGGCAGCGGTAGGTCTGGTAGGGGCGCTGCGAGCGGGGGCAGCGGAGCGACGTTGACGAGCCATTGTGGATGTATGTATTGGGGGGATTAATACGGCGGTTCAAAGAGGTTTGTATCGTGGTATATCTGGGCTGGTAGAGTCGGCGTTGTTGACTGATGGAAAGTTGACGATGAAGATGAAGAAAAATACGGGGAGCGACGTTGGAGACGGAGATAAGTCGGGCCGTGTACGAAATTAAAAGGCTTAACTCCGATTGGTCGAGAGATGCAGAGCGCGATTGCCAGTCGATCTCGCATGAGGAAGAGAAGTAGATAGAAGAGAGTAGAAGAGTGGAAGTAGAGGAGCAGAAGTAAATAGTGGTCTATAGAGTACTTATAGTAGCCGTAGTGGTAGAGGTAGGGTGGTAGATAAATTGATATCTAGTTAAGAGCTTGGCTGGGACTCGTCTCTACTACGGACGATGAGTAGCAGCTCAGAATGATATCAAGATCCAATGCTGTGTTGGACAATGGCTGGAGCGTCAAACATACTGTATAACAGTATATACATGGCTCATTGGGGCGCCTGGTGAAGTGTATGCATAAGCATAGACACATCCACCTCTCAACCGTTATTTGGGGGCTGAGCAGCAGAAGCTTTCTTGTCCTTCTTGTTCTTCCGCTTATGCCTCTTCTTCGCAGCGTTATTTCCATTCTTCCCGTGCATAGCCTTTCTCTCGGCCTTGCTCAGCTTCTTCTTGTTCTTCTTCGAGGTCTCGACGGCAGGCAGCTTGATAAACGCTTCTTCCTTCGTCTGACCAGCTTGCTTATCATCTTCAGCACTTTCTTCTTCTTCAACTTCGCCGTCTTCTTCCCCTTCCTCCTCTTCTTCGTCATCCTCATCATTATCTTCCGGATCTGTTATTCTACTCTTCTTTGGTTCTGGCGTCGACACTGCGGTACTATCAAGTCCAGACATTTCGGATTCTTCCACGGATCGTTTCTGCGGTACCGTAGCAGCTACCTTCGCCTTCATCTTAGCTAGCTGCGCAGCCCGTAGCTGAGCCAACGCTTTCTCCTTTGCTTCTCTCTCAGCGCGCTCGAGGTCATACTTGTCGTTTCCGGCCTGTATCTGTTAGACGTGGCAACACACATACAACCGTGAAAAAGGGAGACTTACAAGACCGTGCTTTATGAATCTCCCTGCAGCCTGTGTGTCCAGTGTCATTGTTCGTTTCTCTGGAGGGGCCTCTAGGGTCTTAATCTTCTCATGATACTGTCTCACGCGGTTCAGTTCCCTGAATACCGGGTGTTCTTTTGCATCTACATCATTCAACCTTAGGTATGCTGGAAGAAAGAAATTAGCTGATAATCAAGGGCATATATCAAAAGAGCGCGGCTGCATACAGAATATTAGGGATTCAATGGAGTATGAGAGCAGAACATGGAGCTTTGCCTTATCCAGCAGAGGCAACTTCTGCGCCGTCGCGGTCAGCCCCCGCTCCAGCAGCGGCTCCAGGACTTCTTCTATGTCATCAATACTATCTTCCAGCTGCTCCAACAGTGGCGTCAAATCTGAAGCCTCCGTAGCCATGGTCTGCTGTGATAATCTTTTGCATGCATAAAATCGTCAACTTCTTGTCTTTTTCTTGTATTTTCTTTTCTTCAAAATGAAATTTATGATTACGTAATATTTGGCTGCTGGTAAATCTTATCTCTCCAAACTTAATCCACGTGATATCAAATTCGCGACTTCGACTTTTTCCTCTACAAGCTTGAGCATTGTTGAATCAATCGATGTTGGCCTGCAGTTGAGCTGGATCTCACTGGTTACACTGTTTAACATATACCTTTGATTTGTGCAATTCTTTTTGTACATCCATAGATCTTCCAGAAACAACATAACTGGCAGGAAGGGGCTGAGATGAACACCTCCAAGAGGCTCTGGGCGAGGCTCAGGAGCTTCTCATCTATTAATGAAGTACATCCACGCATATATACCCACACCCACACATGGAAGACGAAGACGGGCTCAATACACTTTTTCTCTACTGGACGACCATTTCAACACAACCCAAACAACAACAACAACAACAACATGCACAAGAAAATACATATCATGGGCGTAGGCAACATAGGCTCGTTCGTTGCACACTCACTTGCCGCGCGCCCAGTCTCCGAACGAGCCTGCATAACACTTCTATTCCATCACCCAGCCTTTTACAAAGACTGGAATCGATTCGGGCGGGTCGTTGCTGTGAAACGTCACGGGATACCCGAGCAACGATCAGGCTTCTGCATCAACGTCCTGCAGGACCACGAATGGTACTATCCGTCCGAAATCGAGGGAGCGCCGGATGATCTGGTTGAGGAGGAATTTGCTCTGCGTGAGGGGGAGGAAGCGGATGTTGATGGTAATCTTACCCCCGCGGACGAGGAGTGGATTGAACATTTGATTGTCACCGTGAAGACAACGCAGATTGAGAGGGCGATGAAGTCTGTTCGGCACCGACTAACACCACAGTCGTCTGTGCTATTCCTTACGAATGGGCTGGGAGTGCTGGAGGAAGTGAATGAGAAGATATGGCCTGATGAGAGAGAGCGGCCGAACTATCTGTTTGGCGTCACGAGTCATGGGCTTTTTAAGTCGGGACTGTTTGAGACCACGCATGCTGGGGTTGGGGCTACTACGATAGGCGTTGTACGGCAGTCCCCGAGAGATGATATGGAGGATACTGCTGATGGCAGTTCAACTGCCTTCGCGCCATCGACGAATTTTCTTCTGAAGACACTTACGCAAACGCCCGAGTTGGCATGCATATCCACCAATGCAATAGACCTGTTCTTACTGCAGCTGGAAAAACTCGCAGTAAACTGCGTCATCAACCCACTCACCTTACTTATGGACTGCAAGAACGGCGAGCTACTATACCACTACAACCTGACGCGAGTCCAACGACTACTGCTCATTGAAGTAAGTGCGGTGATATGCGCTCTGCCAGAGCTGCAGGGGGTTCCAGGCCTACAATCCCGCTTCTCACCTGAAAGACTACGAACAATGGCAGTGGGTGTGGCGGGTAAGACGGGCGAGAACACTAGTTCTATGCTGCAGGATGCGAGGATGGGCAAGGAGAGCGAGATCGAGTATATGAACGGATATATTGTGCGCAGGGGGGAGGAAGTAGGGGTGCGGTGTGCGTTGAACTACATGGTTGTACAGCTTGTGCAGGCCAAGTCGAGGATTGCGGGGAGGCAGAGAAACGAAGAGGTTCCATTCGACCTGTCGAAGCTGTAACCATATTCTATCAAGCAGTTATATATTTAATACACCGACGTCTCTAATATCTAATCCTCTTCTCTCAATGCCTATGTATATGCTTAGTCAGCAATGGCCTGATAGCTCCGTCGGCTTTAAACTATCAAAAGCTTCAAAGAAGAAGCAGACCAAATATTATAGAATAGATAAAATGCCGCCACGGATAAGGATACTGAAGATACCCCGTCAATTGGCTCGAGGCAGCCGGCAATTCTCAGTGCTGAGCCGTCCAGCGCCAAACTACCCCGGCCATGTTCCCCTGACGACCGTTGAACGGTGCTCGATGGCCATCGGGTCGGCCATCGGCTCGCTACTCAATCCTCGACGACATGGTAGATACTTGATTTTCCACTGGATATTACGATATAAAGATGGTAAATACTAACAAGGGACTAGATTTAATAGCCACGCTAGGCGAAACAACAGCAACACCGTACTTCATCTACCGGCTGCGAGACGCCATGCTCTCTGACACAACCGGCCGGCGCATCCTCCGGGACCGACCACGCATAACCTCACAGACCCTCTCGCTACCCTATCTACGCTCCCTCCCGCCCAACAGCCTGGGCTACACGTATGCATCCTGGCTGGACCGCGAGGGCGTCACCCCCGACACCCGCAGCAGCGTGCGATACATTGACAACGAAGAATGCGCATACGTGATGCAACGATACCGAGAATGCCATGATTTCTACCATGCTGTGACCGGCCTTCCTATCGTGGTAGAGGGAGAGCTGGCGCTGAAGATATTCGAGTTCATGAACACAGGTCTTCCGATGACGGGGCTGGCTGCTGCTGCTGTGGTGCGGTTGAAGGGAGCCGAGAGGGAGAGGTTCTGGGATATTCATCTGCCGTGGGCTGTGAGGAGCGGAGCAAAGAGTAAAGAGCTTATATGCGTTTATTGGGAGGAGATTCTGGAGCGGGATGTGGGTGAGATGCGGGCTGAGTTGGGCATAGAGGTACCGCCTGATCTGAGGAAGATAAGACGGCAGCAGAGAAATCGGGATAAAGAGAAGAAGAAGAAGCAGGCTGTACAATAGAATAGAGTGGCTTAAAAGAAAGAGAGTAGGAAATGAAATGAGAGAGAGTGCGTGTATTATAGGTCCAGCAGGTCGTCGTCGTCGTCCCAGCCTCCACGCCGGTTGATGACTATCTTCTTCTTCTCTTCGTTCTCGGCCACGGCGTTGAGGAGGTCCTTGAGCTGGTCTTCTGTTACTTTCTGGCGTAACTGGCCCGACCTGGCGAGCATGATGAGCCTGTTCTCTATGTCTGTGGCGCGGGACTCCTTGACGAGCCTGATGCGGCCGAGCCTGTCTGCGGCTTCAGGGGTGAGGATCTGGCTGAGGATGGACTGGCGGGCTTCAGACTCTTTGTTTCTACTGAAATTAGCCTCTGTCGAATACAATATTGTATAATGTGCGGGCGTATGTGTAGGAGGCCTACCGCTGGTCGTCGTCACCGGAGGAGCCACCCTGCTGCTGGAGCTGGGCCAGACGAGCTTTTCTGATCTAACGTAGCTAGTTAGTATCTGATATACGAGCAACAGCAAGATAACTGACCTCTTCGAGCTCTGCGTCTGCCATGGTTGTGTTGTGGGCGTGGCTTTGGTGGGATGGCGGGGGAGCAGCGAGGGATCGAAATGAGGTTAAACCAGCGAGTAAAATCGGGTCTTTAGAGGTTGAGTAGAATTATCAAGTAGAGAGTCTCTTTGAATCTTCTTATTGAGGCCTTCTTGCGTGGTTTATCAAGGCTATCAAGCTGTCTGTCTGTCTGTAGTGGAATATTTGATATCTTTTGCTCCAGAAGTTTAAATACAGCAGTTTTTTGTCTATCAAATTTACCACCAACGCTGAGTATCTACAGACAGGCAAGACAGGCAGAGAAAAGCATAGGTAGCTTCTTATAGACTATCTCTCTTGTTAAATAGAGTATCTGTGCATGGAGATGTTAACCAAAGGCTGATAGAGATAGCTGGTTAGTATCTACAGGATAGCCATAAGCAATAATCGATGGAGGAAGATGTTCAGACAGCAGGACTAGGAGACAAAGAGACATAATAGAAGCAAAGAAGAAGCTTCAAAGTAATAATTATTTCTGTAAATGCAGAAGTACTCAGTCTTTCTCTATATATACTCCTATGTCTATGTCTATGTCTCTGCCTATATTTCTTTCCTCCTTACTGTCTACATCACCACTTCACATCTCTATAATATCCATGACATCTATGATATCCACATCTATTACTTTCATCTATATCACTATAATATTTAATCTTTAACATTATTATATCTGATGGTAAAACTTCATCTTCTTCGCCTCTTGCATCCACGTGACCTGCCAAAAACTGTCTTCTTTTCTTCTTTTCTTCTTCGACTTCAACTTCAAACTTCTCCAACTTCAGGTTCTTCCCGCCAGCAACCCAAGTTCGAGCCGCGCGCCAGACAGCAAAAGGCCGGGAAGATAAAACAGACATTTAAGGATTTACGCTGCTATAGACGAGGGCAGATACTATTACCGACGACCTGAGACGGCGGACTCCCTGGCCCGCCGGCGTGGTGGATCTCCCCAGCCTTCGACCATACGTCAACTGCTCCGCCGTGGCTCAGCAGCTTGAGCTCTAGCTGCTGCTACTGTTTACCAGCTGCTCTCGCGCTTGTCCTGCCATCCGACGGGCAGCTCGGGCACCCATTATTATTACTCTACGGCCGCGAGATCGAACAGACTGCATACCGGGTTGCTGGGCGCCGCCTTGCCGCCATGTTGCGTGTCTAGCAGGCCATCTTCGATCCTGCTCACCACTAGCGCCCACCCAACAGCCCCTGCACGCCCACGATACGAGCCGCCAGTCCGCAGGCCGGCAGCAGCCCAACCGCCATGGCAGAGTACGTTCTTCCAGCCTCCCAACCGGCTCATTCGCTCGCTTATCTTCTCACGGACTCTTCACTCTCATTCTCCGTGGGTTTTCTGCCATCCATTGACTGACAGCCAACCAACAACAGATTCATTGCTTACGGGCTGTACCCGGACCGGTCCTCGAAGAAGCTCGTCTCGCGCGCAAAATCTTCAAATGCCCTCGCCGAGATGGCCGCCGCTGTTGCCCAGGGCCCGTCTTCTCTCCGTCGACCCAAGGACAGAGACAGAGAGAGAGACCGAGACCGAGAGAAGCCAGAAAACTCACTGTCGACCCTGCGAGATCCTCGAGTAGCCAGCACCTCAGACCTGTCTCGTACCAGGTCTGCGTCGACCGCCTCACACCACCCGGACCTCAGCAACGAGGTAGCCAATCTCAGTCACAAGCTCATCCAGGCCATCAACCACCAGACCTTGCTCGATGACAGCCTCGCAGTGGCCCGTCAGGAGCTCGAGGAGGAGCGGAAGCGTCGCAGCACCATCGAGAAGGAGAAGAAGGGCATCGAAACTGAACTTGAGACGCTCACTGCTGCCTTGTTTGAAGAAGCTAATAAGGTAGGACTTTTGAATATTCAACTTTTAAGTTCCGGTCAATGCTGATGTCTATATAGATGGTAGCAGCTGCAAAGCAAGAGCGAGAAGTAGTCGAGCGGAAGAACGAACAGTTACGAGCCCAGATTCAAGATACAGAGCTGCTGCTGGCCTCACACCAGGAACAGCTAGCCGAGCTCAAGTCTGTCATCGAGCAGATGAACAGCAGACACGACGACCAGGACGCCGCTACAACAGCCACCTCCATCAGCTCACCCTCAGATCCCTTCCCTGACCAGCCTACGCCCAACAATGGCAATAATGGCAACAACAACAACAACAACAACAACATCAACCGTCTCTTCGAAGCCATGAACCTCTCTCCCGTCACGCCTGGGTCAGACGATATTCCCCCTGCTCCTCCAACAAGCTTCTCCCACCTGCTCAAACCCGTCTGTCGAACAGACATCCTCGCCTACGAAGACTTTAACACCCTCCTGCAGCTCTCTCGCTCCCGACCGCCCAGCCGCGTTGGTAGCGGCTCCTACAGCGGCCTCAACGTCATGAACCTAGCTAACCTTACTTCTTCCCGTCCCAAATCCACCACCCACACCCCCACAAACTCCCAGGATACCAACCACAACGGCAGCAACAGCAGCAATGTCAACACCGGCAGTCCAGCAGCAGCCAGCTCGTCCGTTGCTTCGTCTCCTTCTACATCTCATGGCGGCATCTCTTCCTCCCCCCGTGAAAACATCACTTCCTCCATGCAGCTCAAGGAAACACGCTTCTACAAACGCATTCTCGCAGAAGACATCGAGCCCACGCTCCGTCTCGACATGGCACCGGGAATATCCTGGCTCACCCGCCGTTCCGTCATGAGCAGTCTCGTCGAGGGTGAACTTATCATCGAACCGATTTCTTCTAATGCTTCATCAGCCAATTCGGCTACAGACTTACCTTCTCCGCCGTCAACACCATCCAGTATGTCGAGTACGTCCACCCCCTGTGCCCTATGTGGTGATAGACGGACGACAGTCAACCCACGCACCCACCGCTTTCGTACCTCAAGCTCGGACTCGGCCCCCAAACATGCTTTGTGCTTGTTATGCTTGGAGAAGATGCGTGCTTGCTGTGAGTTTGTGGGATATCTAAGACTGGTTGTCGACGGACATGTTAGGACCAGTGGAGATGGGGAAGCAGAGATCAAGGAGCGAGAGAGGGAGGCTTGGGAGGAAACCGTGCGGTTGAGAGAGAGGATCTTCTGGGCTAGGATCGGCGGTGGTGTCGTCCCGGCCTTTATTTCTGGTAAGAAGGCAGAAGACGATGGCGAGAAGGAGAAGGAGAAGGCTGAACAGTCTGATGATACGCCGCTTGTCATCAAGGATATCACTGTTACTTCCCCAGTGGATGCTAAGCAGACCACTGTATCAACGCCGACGAAACCAGAGGCCGAAACAGAGACTACAGACAAGCTGGCTTCAAGTGTATCCACTCCTACTCCAACGCCTACTCCGGCGCCGGCTGCTGAAGCAGAACCGGCAACAATACCGGAACAGCCAACAGCACCAGCAGATACTCTATCCGTATCTACACTCTCAGCATCAACAACAGCTACTACTACTACTACTCGCAGCCTCTCCCTCTCTCCATCACGGTACAGATCTCGCTCTCCGTCTCCATCTCCCAAGCCAGCTCCATCTTCAAGACCAGCAACCGCAGCACCATCAACACCTACATCTACCTCCCAGACTCCAAGAACGGTCCTACGCCGTCTCAAATCTGTCCCACCGCTTTCTTCAACTCCTCCATCCTCATCCACAGTGACTTCACCGGATACCAAATATCCCAAGGTCATGCCTGTCTCTCTCCGTGCAAGTCTGGCTAACGGCACATCGACTACATCTACTCCATCCACGCCTAGCCCAGTACCAGTACCAACACCAGCAGAAGGCAAGCTCAAGGTGAAGATTCCCGCTGCTTTCTTGCATGATAATTAGCACATCACTATGTCATGACCGGTTCACAACATACACGCATAACATGCATACTACGTACAGCGTTCTGTTCCTACAAAAGCGAATGAACATAAACAAAAGCAAGACGAAAGACCGTTTTTCTACACCAGAAGAAGCTGAGCATTCGTTTTGAAGAAATTGATGATACCCCCCCTACCGACCTCTTACCAACCGCTTGAGACCACGCCATTCCATTCTATTCCGTTGCATTGCATTCGATTCGATTCTGATTCATTGCCTTTGATCGTTACTGCTATTCTTAATGCTTCATAACGGCCCGTCTGGGCTCGGCCTCGCTCATTATCAACCATTTCCTTTCTCTCATATACTACTTACTTAGCATACCACCCATCAGCCGCCGCCATACTACACACAGCTGCGGCTCCCCTACCTACCTGCTTCCTTTCTTCTCCTTCTCCCTTCGCGGACTTACTTCATCTTCTTGTTCATCTTTTTATTTTTTTTCAATTCGGGAGAGTGTACGTTACGTTTCGTTATTTAGTTGTTTTTATTCACTTACATAGAAGGGGATAGTTGGTGGTTAATTGGTTGGTCGGTTGGATGGGTGGACAATTGGTTGGAAAGGTTTTTAATACTGCAGATAGACGGATGAACCTCAGCTTTAAATGAAGCTGGAGTTGTCATTTAGTTACCCTGCGTAGGTAGCAAGCAGATATAAATGAAACGAGTTGAGGTACCTATGTTTGCTCCAATTTATTCCTAAACGCCGCTAGATAAATAGCTGATAATACATATACGTAACATACGACATACCATGTCGTTATCGCCCCATCTTCTCGTGAATCTTCCTTATTTGCTCGTTAATGTTCACCGGCGGCGTGTCTGGTTTGACTTCCTCGGGGGCTGACTGCGGCTGCACGGGCGGGGGCTTCTGGATAGGCGGTTGGGGCAGCTCGCGCATCGCAGGAGGCTTGCTGGCGCTGGCGCCGGTGCTAGTACTGCTTGGTCTGGAAATGCCGGCGCCCACGCCCACGCCCGGCGCAGGTGCGGGCGCACCAGGTGTCATCCCGGGAGGTGCTACGCCTGGGGGCAGCGGAATTGTCCCTGGTGCTCCGGGGGGTAGGCCAGGTACCGTACCCGGTGCATGAGCATGCAACTGCGGCTGAGGATGCGTAGGCACAGGCTGCGAGAACGACCGCTGCTGAACAGGCACGTTCATATTCACGGGCACTCCATTCGGACCAACAGCCACCCTCTTGCGTCTGCCTTCTTCGTCCTCTTCGTTTGTAGTGGCAGACGACCCGGCAACGCCAGACAACATCGGATCAAACACGTCACTTCGTTGACTGGCCAAACGCTTAAGGTTATTAGCTACGTCGACAGTGGAAAGGTTAGTGCTAGCAAATCGCGCCTCGGCTTTGGCGCGCTGTTCCTTCCAGCGAGGATCCTGTAGCTCAATGCGCATATGCTGCTCCATTTCCGCAATGGGGATTTGCTGTCTGCAATTGGGACAAATGGACGTAGGTTGGTTGGCGTTGGAGAGATGTTTGGCTTGTGCCCGAGGGACGTAGTCTGATCGAATGCGCATGGGGGGTTGGCCGGGTAGAGGCGAGGGTGAGGGATTGGCGCGTACCCGGTCCCGAGCGAGATGTTGATCGGGTATTGCTGCAGCCGGTACTGGTGCTGCTGGGGGTGCAGTTGGAGTGGGAGATGCGGTTGCTGGCATGGGGGCGGGTGAGAGGGAGGCGGAAGTTACTGCTGTTGAAGGGAAGGGAGATGGGGATGGTGCTTGGGATTGTATGGGGCCGGTGGATACGGGACGTTGTGGTTGTAGAACGGGGAGAGAGGGTTGATGTGCTATGTCTGATGTTGCGTTGTAGTATGTCGTCGAGTCGTCTTCGGTGGGCATGGCTTCTTCTATTCGTCTGTCATGCGGCTGTAGGGATATCATCGCCTTCTGCTCAAGGGAAGCCGTTTGTAGGTCGTTCAGCGATGTAGGCGGCGGTAGCTCGCTCTGGTCGTCTGCCTCTGTGAACAGCACCGTCTCAACCACCACGAAATCATGCCAGTCGATCTGCGCGTAGGCCACCTTCTCTTCCTCTTCTTCTTCTTCCTTTTGCAGTTTCTGCATCTCCTGGTACTTCACCCATTCTGCTCGCTGCTTTGCGCGCCCAAGAACGTTGTATTTGTTCGTCACATTCTCCCGCAGGTCTGCCAGCCGCTGCTCTTCAGTGACGGCGCTCTCACGTCCCTCAACCTGCAGCAGCTCCCGGTACTGATCCACTAGCCTAGTGAAGAACTGATATAAACTGTGCTGCGGCCGAAGAAAGTCGAACTGGAAGTTTCTCGTCTCGCGCTGGGACAGAGATGTCATGAAGGATTTCCCTCTCTTTGCCACAAACAGTGCCGTCAGCTTGACTACCTCCAGGTCCAGCGCGTTGATATTGGGCATCCGGGCCGAGAACTGGAACTCCGGCGGCGGTTTGGGGGCGTTTGACTCTTCTTCCTTCTTGGCTGGTGCTGCCTCTCCAACGCGCCCGGCAGACACATCCGTCCCCCTGCCGGCCTTGATCTCACTCAGTCTCCATGCGTAAAACGGGGCATAAGCGTCGTTCGGGTTCAGGAAGCAGAACTTGGTGTTGTTCTTCTCTTTTTCCCTCACTCGGTCTATCAACTATCAGTATCTCAATCCTCGTGTAGCTGTATGGTTATGCCGCCCTACCTTCAAAAACATGTCCGTTACGCGCAACAAAGCCCGCGGTCTTCTCGACAATGACTATCCCCACGGTCAGCATCTGTCGTCTCCTGTAGAATGGCTCCTCTTCGGCCTACCTTTGATGTCCTTTGGTGGCAAGATGACACCCTCTGGCGGCTTGTTCACCTCGTCCGGCAGCTCTGACGGCGTGCCAGCAGCCTCGTTCACAGCCGACGGCGCCATCTCGCTCTTCTGCCTCTAGAGAACACCCGTAATCCCGTTCTCTGCCGCCTGCGTGTCGGCGTTGCTGGTCTCCTTTGCAGCTTTGCAGTTGGTTGCTTGTTCGCAGCTTCGTCGTCTTGACTCTCCAGCTTTTTTTTTTGATAGCTTTCAACTTCAACGTCCCTGCTTACCTAAGCACCCCTTTTCTTCTTCCCGCCGACCGCAAAGCAGGGAAAAAAAAAAAGAACACCATCCAACTTCATCTTCCGACTTCATCTGCAGCCTCAGCCCCTTCACACCCTTCTCGCTGTCGTTTCTGCTGCTTCGAGACGGCTGCGTGGACTTCTTCCCTTTCTCTTCTTCGTTTTTGACTGTGTCGACCCTTTTCTTCTGCTTCTTGACCCTCGCTTGCGTTATCTACTTCTACTTCAGCCTCCCTTGGCGTCTACTTATCGTCTCTTTTAATCAATGTGGCCCGTTTAGCAGCTCGTCCAACACTCTTCTCCGACCACACGCCGCTCGTCTCTCGCTCTTTGTCCTGCTTCGTTATATACTTTAGTCCGTGATAATGGCGTCCAAGGCCTCGAATGCCGGTCTGGAGGCAAAGACGCCTAGCAAAAGTCGTTCGAAGAGCCGTTCGAAGAGCAGATCCCCTGGCCCCAAGGGCGCCTCCAAGCAGTCGAAGACCCACGATTACCGCTCCGATGGCGTCAAGGACTACGATGTCCTCAACCTGCCCGTCTCAGACTACAAGATAATGCTCGTCATCACTGCAATTGCAACGGTGGTGCGGCTGTTCAGGATCTACCAGCCGTCCAGCGTCGTCTTTGACGAGGTCCAGTAAGTACCGGGCTCCCCTGCCATCGCTGATACCCAAGCAATTGGAAGGCTAATGCGATGTCTATAGCTTCGGAGGCTTCGCTACCAAGTATATCAAGGGCAGATTCTTCATGGACGTCCACCCGCCGCTAGCTAAACTGCTTATCACCCTCGCTGGCCACCTCGCCGGGTTCAAGGGAGATTTTGACTTCAAGGAAATTGGCAAGGATTATCTAGAACCTGGTGTTCCCTACGTTGCCATGCGCATGCTTCCCGCTATCATGGGTATAATGACCGTCCCTACCATGTTTCTTACTCTGAAAGCAACCGGTTGTCGGACTTCTACCGCCTCGTTTGGTGCTCTCCTGGTCACCTTTGGTGAGTTTTCGACACCCCACCTCGAACACATATGTATGGCATTCCGTTCTAACAGTTAGTAGAAAATGCACTCGTTACCCAGTCACGCTTCATTCTTTTGGACTCTCCTCTGATCATCTTCACCGCCTTGACCGTTCTCTCTTTCGTCTCGTTCACCAACCAGCACGAACAAGGCCCACCAAAGGCCTTTGGATGCTCCTGGTGGTTCTGGCTGGTGGCATCCGGACTATGCCTTGGAGCAACTGCTAGTGTGAAATGGGTTGGTCTCTTCACGATTGCGTGGGTTGGATCATTGACTCTCGTCCAACTCTGGGTTCTTCTCGGTGATTCAAAGACCGTTACTCCAGTAAGTTATACCTACCAACATTGACCAAATATATTTCAGCACATACTAATATTCTTCTAGAGCCTCTGGTTTAAACACCTTTTTGCTCGTGCCCTCTGCTTGATTGTCATCCCTGTTAGCCTCTACATGGCCATGTTCGGAATTCACTTCCTCTGTCTCCGAAATCCCGGTGAAGGTGACGGCTTCATGTCATCCGAATTCCAAGCAACTCTCAACTCAAAGGGCATGAGTGATACTCCTGTCGATGTTGTCTTTGGCTCCAGGGTATCTATCAGACACCACAATACACAGGGGGGATACCTCCACTCGCACAGCCACATGTACCCAGGCGGAAGCAAGCAGCAACAAATCACCCTTTACCCCCACAAGGACGACAACAACATCTTCATTCTCGAGAACCAGACTCAGCCTCTTGGACCATATGGCCAGGTCGCCGGACCACGGGCCTGGGATAACATCACTACACAACACATCATGGACGGCGACACCATCAAGCTCTACCACATGACTACTGACAGACGCCTTCACTCTCATGATGTCCGTCCTCCGGTTACTGAAGCCGATTGGCAGCAGGAAGTCTCCGCCTATGGCTACGAAGGATTTGAGGGAGACGCCAATGACCTCTTCCGCGTGGAAATTGTCCCTTCCATGTCTGACGGAGCCGAGTCGAAGAAGAGGCTGAGGACGATCCAGACGAAGTTCAAGCTTGTGCACGTTATGACCGGTTGTGTTCTGTTCTCCCATAAAGTGAAACTGCCAGAATGGGGCTTCGACCAACAAGAGGTTACCTGTGCCAAGGGCGGTTCCCTGCCCAACAGCATCTGGTACATTGAACAGAACAGCCAGCCTGCTCTCCCTGATGACGTTGAGAAAGTGAACTACAAAGTTCCTCACTTCTTCGCCAAATTCTGGGAGCTTCACAAGGTTATGTGGAGGACAAACGCTGGCCTCATCGACTCTCATGCTTGGGACTCACGTCCACCATCCTGGCCCATCCTGTCTCGTGGTATCAACTTCTGGGGCAGACACCACCGCCACATTTACCTCATTGGCAACCCAGTCATCTGGTGGACGTCTACTGCCGCAGTGGTCATCTGGGTCCTCTTCAAGGGTATCGCCGTTCTTCGATGGCAGCGAGGCTTCAAGGACTACAACTATGTCCACTTCAAGCGCTTCGATTACGAGATTGGCCAGACTCTTCTCGGCTGGGCACTTCATTACTTCCCATTCTACCTCATGGCCCGCCAGCTTTTCCTCCACCACTACCTCCCGGCCTTGTACTTCGCTATTCTGGCATTCTGTCAGATCTACGACTTTGTGGCTAACAGATTTAACAAGCCATCCATCTTTGGCAAGCTCTTCACCGTTGTGTTCTTATCTCTCAGCGTTGCTGTCTTCTGTATCCTTTCACCACTAGCATACGGCAACCCTTGGACCAAAGACATGTGCCAGAGAACCAAGTTGATCTCTACCTGGGATTTTGACTGCAACCTTTTCCATAATGACGTAAGTGTTCCAACATGGAAGGCTCCCCAACATGGTCGTGGTTGAATTGAGTTACTGACTTGGAGTCAGCTATCCCAATATGCTATCCCTGAAGTTATCAACACCTCGGAAGCCGCTCATACTTCCATCGCAGCACCACCTGTACAGCAGCAACAACAACAGCAGCAGCAGGGAGAACAGAAACAGGAGGAGCAACCTAAACAGCAGGCGAACCAAGTTCCTGTCCAGCCCGAATCACCACAACAGCCACCAGCAGTGGACCCAGAGCTTCGTAAAGTTCGTGAAGTCGAGTACCGCGATTCAGAGGGTAACATCCTCAGTGAGGAACAAGTCAAACTCCTCCAGGAACAGGGAGAAATCTCCTTTGAAACCCGCTATGAGACTCGCACTAGACTAATCGATAACCAAGGCCGAGAACTCCCCAAGGAAGCTATTCTCGCCCCTCAACACCCAGACGTGCAGGGCGCTAACCCAGAAACCGTTGCTAAGGGCGAACCAAAGGCTCCAGCGAACAAGCCTGCTGAGGTCGAGGGAGAGGAGCAATCCCCTCCAAAGAAAGAAAATAAGCCAAAGCCCGCCAGCGAGGCTAAGGCTGCTACAAACTAATTGAGTCTCTACGATATCTAATGGGCTTTTCGTTCTTGTTCAGTGTCTTTTCCTGTATTATATTAATTATTATCCCGTTATGGCCTGCTTGTTGCGAAGATTTATGTCTTTCAGGTGTTATTTATATTTAGTTCATTGCTTCGCCAAAAAAAGGAGAGTTAGAATAAATTACTAGAATGCCAGCTCTGGATGTCAATACTGTGGTGTTGCTTCCCCCCATCCCCCAAGAATCTAGCCGTTGGCCCTTGAGAGCTTGAAATATTATTGGTAATATCACTACCTCAATTGGTCCACAGTAAGTCAGTTACTAATGTCGTACGATATATACCCCGTAGCAGTGATGAACATATGAAACCAATGATTGAATTAAACTGGATTTTACACAATTGAGGTCTAGAGGGTGATTGTGAGAGACTAACCAAACAGATCAAGGAAAGGCCAGGAATTGATACAAGGAATGATGTGATGCTGCTTGGACAGCAGCGACAAGAGGGAGGTAGTAAAAGAGACAAGATGTTACAATTGTAGGAATATGTACAGGAGTCTCGATGCTGCGGTTAATTCCTAGCATGGTATCAAATCCACCCTTGACGGTATAGGCACAGAGCGTGGAATTTGATTTAGAGATCCTTTCCATACTTGTTGAATCGTTCGTGGAGGTCCTATCACATAAGTCAGTATTGAAACAAGTATCGTACAGCGGGGGTATGACCATGCACATACAGCTGGGAGGGTCACGTTTGGAATGATGACCTCGTTCAAAGCACTGGGGGCCTCCTTGAGGGGCTTGCTCTTGTCTCCGTGTGGGTGGTACCTGTACTTGAAGTTGCCCTTGCTCTCGGAATCCTTCTCGTCGGTCTCCCATGGCATAGCACCGCTCTCGCCAACGCGGACGTTGCTCTCGGAGCTAACGCTGGTAGGAGAGCTGCCTAGGTACCAGCCGACAATTCCAAAAGCACCGGCCATAACAGTGAGAAGGACCTAATAATTTCGTGCAACATCACCACCGATCAGCTTTCATATATCGCATGCAAAGGGGAGTTTAGGACAAGGAACCGCATCAATTGCGGCCCTCACACGCTTGTCGACGTACATAGAGCTCGGGATCCTTTTTGGCGCCCTTGTCGAGGCCGGCCTCAGCGGCCTTGGAGGAGGCATGTCGTCGGATTGGCTGTGGCGTGACGAGTCTTCGGACAGGCTGCTGGCGCAGGAAGGCCCGGCGGGCCATGATGGCGGAGAGAGAGGACATGGTGAGGCGAATCTTGACCAACGCTGCTGGCAATTGCCTTGATCTGGGCGAGTCTCGGTCGTCTTCGGCGGGCTGTGCGTCGTTTGATATAATCTCGATGTCGTTCAAGAAGTTCGACTTTTGGCTGTTCTTTTCCGCTTCCGACGGTTTGTTTGGCCGGTCACGTGAAAGATGAGTCAGCTGTAATCACATGATGCATCTCGATCCATGGATGGAAATTAAAGGAGAAGCCAAAAAAAAAAAGAATCGCGAACGAGTCGACGGTTTGAGGACAACAAACGAAACCGCGAGACGACGACTGGAAGAGAGGACGAAGAGCAGCGAAGACGAGACTGATTCCGGCCGTGTCGGACGCCGTGTCGAGATTCTAGACCGCTGCTTCATCTGGTTCCTGCGCTGACGCCGTGCTCGAGACAGAAAAGCTCCAGCCTCTCTTCTCCCCCAGTCAACAAACAAATAGATGGGAGCGAGCTTGAAACCTGCTATATATATTAATATATCGATGTGATGATGCATTGATACTATTGATTCTGGATAAAATAGCACGGATCAATTGCGATAATGACTCCGTCTGAAACGAATCCCGAAGATTCGAGCTCCCGTGCCCCGGGTCCTGCACCCCAGAATGCTGCTCAATTTGCAGTCAACATACCCTCCCCAATCATCGGGCCCGTATCTGAAGACGGGCAGGGGACTCAGCATTCGGCGTCATGGTCACAGTCTGGCCCGACACCGTCTCACCGAGGTCCTCCACCCACGCGAAGCCCAATTCTGGGTGGTGCCCGGCCGCCCAGCGCCCAGAGCAAGATGAGCAAAACCCACGTCTCCTCTCTTACCTCCCAGGCCTTCTTCCGACCCATGAGCTCGCAGAGACTACAGGCGCAGCGTGGCGGGAGACCTACAACGACGGCAACCACTGCCACTGGATTCGAAGACAACCAGAGTGATGTGGCCAGCCAGGCGCGCAGGAGTATGGTATCAAACACGACAGCACATCTAGATCATGATGTCCGGCCACAAACAAGAGGAACGGAGTTTACAGATCCAGTACTGCCTGACAGGCTGACGACCATTACCAGTCCCTCAGGGCATACGACGATTCGCAGCCTGGGAGACAATGTCAGGCTGCTACAGGATAGATCTCAGAGATCATCTACTCCGGTCCAGGTGAACTTGGGGGAGAACTACACCAACCCAACTGCGTCACACGAGCCGCCTTCCAAGTCACCTATCTCATTTCCATCTGGTCTTCTAGGCGGGAATGCATCTGAGGCTACCATACGCCGTTGTGACCAGAGAAGTCACACAAGACTCGCCTCTAATGCAACGTCTATCCCTGAGCCTGAGCCTGAAAAGGTTGAGGTGAAACCGGCCGTGGAAAGGGGGAAAAACTATCAATACTTTACTGGGAACACAGCGTTTTTCGGTGGAGGCAGGTTCCAGAATGCCCGTGATAGACCGATTAACGTTGTTACTGGATTCTTGATCGTCCTACCTACAATCCTCTTCTTTGCTTCCTCGTAAGTTCCACACTTCCCCTGGATACTCAGAACTGAGGTCCCTGCTAACATTTTTATCTCTAGGGCACCTTGGCTTTGGACTAACATGTCAAAAGCAATACCTATTGCCTTTGGATACATCTTCTACCTTTGCTTCTCATCTTTTCTTCATGCTTCCTTAGTCGATCCTGGGGTGAGTGATATTCTGGTTCGTCCCATTACTATTTACATTCCTGACTGACAGCAAATTGATAGATTCTTCCCCGCAATCTTCACATTATACCCCCACCTGACCCTGATGCTGATCCTCTAACCCTTGGTCCTCCTACCAGTGACTGGGTTATGATCAAATTAGCTACATCCGAAGTTGCTGCCATGGATGTGCCAGTAAAGTACTGCAAGACCTGCAGCATCTGGCGTCCACCTCGTTGCTATCACTGCCGAGTATGCAACAACTGCGTTGAAACCCTGGACCATCACTGTGTCTGGCTCAACAATTGCGTTGGACGCCGAAATTACCGTTACTTCTTCTCCTTCGTTGCTACATGCACTGTACTCGCCGTCTTCCTTTTCTCTGCTAGTCTTGCTCATGTCCTTGGCTATATGATGATGGAAAGTGTCACTTTTGGTGAAGCCATCGATAAGTGGCGTCTTCCCTTTGCCATGGTCGTATATGGCGGCCTTGCAGCTACGTACCCTGCCGCTCTGGCAGTCTATCATATCTTCCTGATGAGCCGAAGTGAAACAACACGAGAATACCTGAACTCCCGCAAGTTTAAGAAGGAAGACAGACACCGCCCCTTCACACAAGGCGGTGCTTTCAGGAACCTGACTGCTGTCCTTGGAAAGCCTCGAACTCCCAGTTACCTCCAATTTAAGAACTCTCATGTCGAAGGTGACCAGCGATTCGCAACTTTCAAGGTGAACAAGCGACGAAATGACATCGAGGCACAAAACGGCGGCCTTGAGATGCAGCAGGTCAGCAATGGGCACCCGACCAACGGAGCAGCACCGCCACCCTCCTAAGCGAGCTGAATGGGCGTACTCCGTAACGCCCAAATTACTTCCGATATCCCGAAACCATTATTGTCCAGCCGTGTATTCTACTGTCAGCACCTGTTCTCAGCACCCTTTCATGGACTCATTTCGCACTGTCTCCTCCTCCAGCCTCTGCTTCTTATGTATATTTTGGCCCTACCATTTGAGCTATCTCCTGACTGATTTATGTTTCTAATACCCCCTCCTTATGCCCATTTTGACTGTGGGAATTTCCTTTCTCTGCGGGCTGTATTCGCGCTATCTTGCGTTTGCTGTCTGTTTGCTTGTTTTTTTTGCTAGATAGACCTGTATCCGTCCTGTCTCTGGGACGACTCTGGCAGCGTCCTTCATCCAACAATGTCTTACAGAATCCCACCTGCTACGGACAAAAGTTGTGACATGTTTATCATAAGAGAATTAAGCTAGAATTCGAATATCTAATGTCTAACTCCTAATTCTTCCTGTCCTGAGCCTCGCCCCCCTTTTCCCGGTAGGCATTGACTTCAATATAAAATTCACCCAGTGGCGCATTTCTTGTCTTGCTGAAACCGCCAAACTTGGACATAACAACGTCTCCGCCCTATACTTATAATAATAAGCAACCGGGCCATGCAATGTAATTTATATACCTGCGTCCCCTTGAGAGTCCGCTGCCGTTTATAATGCGAGCTGGCCCCGGCCGCATCTCTCACTCCGTGTATTGTTTACTCTCCCCCTGGTCCCTGGAAAAGACTGTCCAACGCCCGCGTCGCGCCTTTTGTCCTGTCAAACTTCTCTAGGGCCCCCTTTCACCCTTCACTTCCGGCGCAGAACTCGATTATTCCTCAAGAAACGACCGTCGTTTACCCTCTACTCTGCTCTGTTCTAGTTATTCACGGGATACCTTTAGAACTGGTCTAGAAGCTCTCATTCGGTGGCTGTTTGGCCTGGCGTCCTTTCTTATGCAGCCATGTCGCGTGTCGCCAGGGAGTCGACATCATCGACGTCTATAACGCCAGACAGCGACTTGACTCTTCTTGAATCGACCGGACACACTCTGACGCCGGCAACAAGCGTCTCAGAGACCTCAAGCAATGTCGACGTTCCGGTCACAGAGCCCGTTTCTCTGACCAAGCCGCCGCAGACGCGTCGCGTAACTCGAGCATCTACCGGGGGCGGAATAGACAACGACACTGAACATAACGGAAATAAACATGAAGATGGCTTGAGAGAGGATATATTTGCGGCTATTTCTGAAGGGGAACCTGTTGTTAAGTGTGAGCCGGCCGGAATACCTGAACGGCGTTCGCTAAGAGGGCGTCGTGGTTTACCGGCGGGAGCATTGGAGCCATGCGAGGAAGAGACTACAGCTGAGATACAATTGGAAAACACCAAGAGTAGCACTGCAAATGAGCATATAAAGGAAGAAGCCAGGTCGAGGCCACAATCGTCAACAAAGGCTGACCCGGCGCAACCCAGGAGACGGTCTGGTCGACTGACACTTCTGGAGAAGACCAAGACAGTTTTGAATCAGGTTTCTTCTATTCTGGGCAAAAGACAGCGAGATGACAAGGAGTCCTTGAAGTCCAAGTCCAAGGTTGAGGATAGAAGATCCAGTCTACGTTCGCGGACAGTCGTGCGCAAGGAAACCCAGGAGGAGTCTGCTACCAAGAAGAGACGCGTATCTGAGGATGTCTCTACTCCTCCCAAGAACGAAAAGAAAGTAGATGGACCACCTTCATCTGCGCCTGTCCAGACGGCACCAAAGAGGAAGAAATGGCTTACGCATGGCCTCTACGCTGGACCCAATGCATTTGCTAAACTCGAACTACCGGGGCCCCAAAGCAAGCGAAAGGGGACTAGACAGGGCCCTCGGGAGCGTGTCTTATTTCCTATGCCTAAGTACTCTGGAGCTTTATTACTGGAAAAGGGCAGACCATTTCGATTACCCTATGATATATTCTCCCCATTACCTCGGGGCCAGCCTAAGCCAGATGAATGGCGCAAGATAAACAAAAGTAAGCACCGCAACCTAACTTTTAAATGGCGAATACCAAACTAATGGATATAGATATATTTATTGGAGACGCCGCTGGTATCTGGAAAGCTACCATGCCGACTGAACAATCCACTTGTCTCTGTACCCCTGATATGGGGTGCGAAGAGAATTGCCAGAACCGCCACATGTTCTATGAGTGTGATGAGAATAATTGCAAACTAGGAGAAGACCTCTGCAGGAACCGCAATTTCTCTGAGCTGCGCAAACGGATCAAAACTGGAGGTAAATACAACATTGGAGTTGAAGTCATTAAGACGGAAAGCCGCGGATATGGTGTCCGAAGCAATAGAACTTTTGAACCAAATCAGATTATTGTTGAGTATACTGGGGAGATACTCACTCAGATTGAGGCCCAGCGCCGAATGAAAACGATATATAAGAAAAATGAGGTTTGTCTATCCTAGTTGAAGTCAGTCATTCTTTTGGAAGTAATAACTAACTTCCTTCGATAGTGCTTTTATTTGATGGACTTTGACCAAGATATGATTATTGATGCCACACGGGGTTCAATTGCACGCTTTGTTAACCACTCGTGTGAACCTAACTGCAAGATGGAGAAATGGATTGTTGCTGGGAAGCCCAGAATTGCCCTTTTTGCCGGTGATAATGGTATCATGACCGGCGAAGAGTTGACTTATGACTACAACTTTGAGTATGACCATCTTCCCCTCTCCTGTTAGAATTATCCCAGCTAACTTGAAATCCAAGCCCCTACTCTAATAAGAATGTCCAAGAATGCCGCTGCGGCACACCATCTTGCCGTGGTGTTCTGGGACCAAGACCAAAAGGAAAAGACACCAAGGAGAAATCCGCCGCCAAACCGGCTAGTACTGGAACAAAGCGCAAGTCACAGGGAGTTGTCAACTCGCCAGCCTCTAAGAAACGGAAAACCACCAAGCAGTCCTCTGTCAAAGCTGGTCTGAAGCGGGTAGCCTCCAAAGCCTCCCAAGGCATTAAATCCCAGGCTAAGTCGATAAGGGTACCCAAGAAGAGGGTGGGTGTTCAATTCAATAAATCTGCAAAGACTAGGACTACGACTGCTGCGGATGTCTCATTCAAATCTGTTTCCCGTTCTTCAAGGACCAGCCGACAAGCCGCACCAAGCACCAAGCTTCGAATGCCGTCTAGGCCGCTGGTTAGGCTTGCAAAGACGGCTGTTCAAACTGCCCTGAAGGGTCGAGGTGGACGTAGAACATCTACCAGGTCCTCATGATTGATTGATTGATCGATTGATTTGTAGCGTGCTTTGGCGTTCTCTAATTTTCCTGTTACCGCTATCAATTAGCGGTTCCATTTCAGCCAACTTTTGCTATAGCCTTGCTACGTTTTCAGCTAGTTTATGAGCGTTATTGATTTTAGAAATAATTCAACATGTGTACTATTATTCAAACCAGAGCAATCTTGAGCGATACTTCAATTGGCAAAGACATGCTAAAAACTTGAACTTTGAGCGCAAATGGGATATATTGTTCACTCCGTAGAGTACGCTGCATGAAATCAATAAACGCCAATCCAGTCAGACCAAAGCCATATCAACGAACACTAGATGAATAAACGTGCTCTACAGATAACGACGATCACTCCAATGGGAGTTCTAACCCCATCCAAGAATTTAAGAGAAGCAAGATATGACGCCAATCCAAAATAGAGTACATTTAACCAGTCATCTCAACGTCCTTGTCCTTATCATCTTTGTTTTCTTCCTCTTTAGCAGGGGATGCTTCAGGTTTGGTATCGGTATCATCTTCCTTCTTTTCTGTAGTAGTTGGAGCCGTATCTGACGTATCTTCCGGTTTATCTTGCACTGTAGTATCTGGACCCTTGCCCAGGCTTGCCTCCAGGCTTCCCAGCAGATCAACTTCACCGTCTTCAAATCGAACAGGTCCACTAGACGTAGGCTCTGGCTTGCTATCTGCAGTGCTCTCTGCGGATGTCTCAGGGGGTGGAGGAGGGGAGCTGGGGCCTGCCGGCTCCCCGGCTGCAGGTTGTTCACTGGGGCCTGTAGTGGGCGTAGATGCGGGTATACTCTCGGGAAGTGGATTTGATGTGTGTGCATCATCAGGAGGAGTTTGGGGTTCGGATTCTGCTTCAGTGGTGCTCGGCGGGATAGTCGGTGGTGAAACTTGCTCTTCCTTGGCTGATGCTGGGGGGCTAGCTGCCTTTTCAGGAGTAGGTTGATGATGTGCTTCATCCTCAGCTGTGTCCATCTTGTCATCAAGGCTTTCCGGGAGAGGCGCTACGGGGGACGCAGCCTTTGCATCTTCCGCCGCAGACACTGGGGGAGGACTAATTTTAGCTTGCTCAACGGTCTCGGGGTCTGCCTGGTGCGCTTCGGTGGGAGGTACAGCTTCGTTTGAAGGTTCAGTGGAAGCAGGAGCCTCCTTTGGTTCCTCAGTGGGCGACTTCGAATGCCGTTCAGAGGTAGAACTTGTGAGGATAGGCAGATCCGGGGATTTTGAGGTGGTTTGAGGAGGTTCTGATGGTGTCGGTTCTATAGATTCCTTCTCACTAGTAGGCGGTTGTTGCGGTATGTCCTGCGGTTCTGATGGTGTCGGTTCTATAGATTCCTTCTCACTAGTAGGCGGTTGTTGCGGTATGTCCTGCGGTTCTGATGGGACGTCACTAGCTGGGGTCGTGTTATTCTCATCAACAGGGCCGTCGGCCGTTGGGGTGGGTTTGGAATCGGTTGCAGTCTCATCCTCCTCGTCACTCTCATCGCCTTCTTCCTCATCTTCCTCTTCGTCTTCTGGCACAGATACTGTTCCAGAAGGTGTAGCGCCGTTTTCTGAAACAGAGGGATTGGCAGGACCTTCAGCTCCCGGGGCCTCTGGCTGTCCAGTCCCATCGCCGGAAGCAAACATGACCTTCTTCCTGCTCTTTGCTTTACCGGCTTTTAGTTTCCGCTTCCCCTTGTTTGCTTTGGGCATAACTGAGCTGCCTTCGGCGGTGGCAACAACGACACCATCCTGGTTTACCACGCCGATATCCGCAACAACAGTTCCAGGAGCTGGCTCAACATTGACGACCTTTGCGTCTGGGTTCTCCGCTATGACCTGGGCTTCTTGGATGATCTCTCCTTCGACCTGGTACCCCTCCGGAACCCAAGCTTCGTATATTGATATGATGCCAGTCGTAGGATCTATCTTCTTGAATTTTGTCTTGCGCATTGGGGTCGACGAGCCAGCCGCCGTGGCTGCGTTTGACTGGGCTCCAGCTCCATACAA
Organism: Trichophyton mentagrophytes; assembly: GCA_003664465.1. Lineage (NCBI taxonomy): Eukaryota > Fungi > Ascomycota > Eurotiomycetes > Onygenales > Arthrodermataceae > Trichophyton > Trichophyton mentagrophytes. The sequence goes on along the minus strand of QQSR01000031.1, from coordinate 99,108 downwards.
GGACGGCAGCCCAGATCTCCTGGGAGCTAAGAATTCCACCTCCGGAAGTTCGACTGTCCTAGGTAAGGCGGTCCACTTCATAGCTGCAAACATCCGCTCGTCGACCGTTGGCTCTACAACGGTATCATCATCGTCCTTTTGTTCAAGTTCTTCAGGCTCGGGATCCTTGCGGACAGGTCTTATGTACGTGCACCCAGCTCTGGCAGCGCGAAGGAGTGCCCGACTGACGGGAGTCAAGAGATTGCTGTCCCTAGGCATTGGCAGTTCCGGCAGACTCTGAGAGTCTGCTATGTTCGTCTCTTCTTCTGTCGACTTCGGCTCCTGCGAGACGGTGGTAAGCTGGCGGGCCCAGCGGCGGACAGGCAGTCCCTCGAAGACATCGTGGTCGACTGGGCCCGATCGATGGGGGCGGGATGATCGATTCTAATAAATAATCAGTATAAAGACAAGCAAACAATCCACTGCTAGTTGGTGAATAATAGAATGCGCGCGCATGAAATACAGATTGCGCGATGTAGGCTTGACGCGCCAGGGATTTTGCCGCCAGCCACCCGCCAAAACCGGCCGTAACCGGGACAACTGGAGGATAACGCAGTGTGTCTATAGAGGTGTGGGAGCACTTACAAGGCCCATCCTGCTTCTGTCGCTTGCGCTGGTGAATTCTTCTGCCAAAAGACCGAGATTCGCAGCTGGAAATTCGGGTTTTCAGCGTCAAGTTTGCGATGAAGTTGAAATGCTTAGTCATTAGCTTACTAAGACAATATTTTTCATGGGCGGCCGAAAAGACGGAAGAAGAAAGACAGCAAGAAACAAACGGACAGAGACGCAGCATTAAAATCTATATTCTACATGATCCTCCAGCGGGTAGAGAGAGTATCTGTCCCTGAAACAGCCTCCGTAACAGTAATCGTCCATTTCCCTAGCTATTGATGTCTAGTTTGACCTGGAGAAGGGAGTCAGCAGCAGCTTTTAACGGCAGTATGGAATGGAATCCGGCTATCAAGAACGACCTACCCAGAGTCATTCTGTCGGACTATACTGCCGTGATCTCCGGTTTCCTTGCCCTAGAAGTTGTTTAAGTCCAATTGTAACTGGTAGACATTGACTCAAGTCTTCAACGTACCGTCTTCTGTCCTTCTACAACTAGCCTGTCAAGCTGGTAGAACTGACTTATCACTGTTTGTCTCTGTAGAGCCATGTATCATTAGCTTGTGCTCCGGCGCTCTGGTAGAGATGAAAGCCGGCGAAGGGGGTAGCTACCTTCATCATCTGCAGATTGGCCAACCCCTTCTGCATCAACTCTTGTATCTTGCGCTCCTCGGTCTCATGCTGGTGCTCTCTGAACGCATCGATGGTGCGTCTTCGTGCGTACTCCCGGAAGTTGTACGCGGAGAATTGGTTTGCTTGACGGAGGAGAGACCGGAACTGTATAGTTTAAGGCTTGTTGTTAGCAATATGTCCCCGAGTCACATAGTTGTATAACGGGACAACAGGAGGGAACATACGAGTGATCGCGCCTGGAAGGCAGAGTTGCTGCTCACTAGCTGTACAGACATGCTGAATATGTGTCTATAAGAGCTGTTTTGATGTCGAAAGACCCGGTTGCGGCCTGATATCTGTCTGCCTGCTGCGGTGAAAAAGTTCCCGGCCAAAGGCTGCTCTGGGGGGAAAAAAGCAGCGACAGCAACAGCAAAGATGGGCGCTGGCGAGCAGTATCGATCGTGTCCCCTCTTTGACTGCGACTTGCTATCGGATGCAATATCTTTTGAAGCAGCAGAACCCGCCGAGCCGCATGAACGAAGAATCGTTTACGAAGACACGGAAGAAACCAGAACGGGCATCGGAGATAAGCTTGGTCCGCGGCGTTGCTGGGCGAGAGCGGCAGAGACAAGGCGGTGGGTATCGAGCGGCGGGCGCAGTATCGTCGCTGAATCGATCGAGGACGAGCTGGTATTCGCTATATACAGGGACCGGCGGCGGCGAGCAGTTGAACAGCCGGAGATGCTGCCAGAGAAGTTCTTTTCAAAGCTGAAAGTTGAAGCTGGCTTTGCTGGTGCTTACGTAAGATCTCGAAGTTGAGGTCGAAGTCGAAGACGCAGAAAAGACGCAGAAGAAACAACATCGGTTGATTACTGTTGAAGAGACAGGCGAAAGAAAGATAGACCGGTCAGTTGGCTGGCAGAGGACGATGGAAGAGACGCTGCCGACACCGCCCGCGACTCCGGCTGACGGTCGAGAGGCTCGCTCGGAAGCTGAGGTCGTCCAGGCGATTGACGAGCTGCTGGAGCGATACCTCCATCTGCTGGATGAGCAGCAGAAGCTCCAGGAAGACATAGGCAAGCAGTTTGCAAGCGTATGATGACCTGTTTTTTTTGCTGGTTTACTGCTTGTTTATTGACTGACCTGGCTAGGGCTTTTTCTCTCTGGCTCGAGCGAACCATGCATGTCCTCCCGGCCGGCGCTATGGGGAAGACTACTACGACGAACGGATGAAAGCAATCAGACAGGTGTATGTTGAGACAGAAGACAAGCCAGAGTTACTGATGAAGACATCAAGGTTGACAGACGACACTAGAGAAATTACAACGACCGCCTCGGAAGGCGGTTTGCATGCGTCTCTGGACGAGTGTGCTGCCCCCGCGTTCAAGACCGTGACTATCGAAACGAAGCCCGACTCTAGCAGAGACAAAGACGCCAAAGAAGGCACAGACAAGCCGTCTGAAGACAAGGACGAGGACCATGCACAGACATCAACAGAGACAGAGACAAAGGAGGCCAGCACAAAGACTAAGAGCAAGAGCAAGACTACGTCCAACCCGCTGCACTGGTTCGGGATTTTGGTGCCTCCGCCGCTGAGGAACGCCCAGGAGGCTTTCGTTGGTGCTGTGGCTGGCCCGATTCCAACGCTAGCGGGTGTTGTCAGTGAGATGAGAGAGGTCGAGCACAAGGTTGAAGGTTTGCGACAGCTGCTCCGCATAAAATAGCTAAATGATACGTCAGAGATCGTTGCCTGAGCGTTTGTTTACATTTTTCCCCTTTCGTCCGTGACAGGCAGATCTAGATGGCTTCAGCACTCGATGAATCAACATCTGGTTCTAACCAGATGACTGGAATTCTCTATGTCTAAAAAACTAGTGGTAGTATCCAAGCTAAGGAGGACAAAGCTGGGGGTAAGAAGCTCCGCGCTGGCGGGCCATTAGAATTAAAAAACGGCGTATGGGGGGATATAAGGATGCCTAACCGTCAAGCAATCAATGCTTGCGAGTGTTTTATGTTTGATGCAAAGGGGGTAAAACCGAGTAGTAAAAAGGAATAACAGTAACGAAATGATCAAGAAAGAATGGGGAATTTGATAGATGCAGAAGCGCAACAAGTGCTGGTATAAAGAATGATGCTAAAACAAGCCGAGCAAACGGGTATGCAGAAACAAAAGAAACAGAGCAAGAATGTAGGGATATCTAGTATCAGGTATCAAAAGTAGCGAGTAGCGAGTATCAGAATGGATATCAGTTAGCAGTCTCAATGGACTGGCTGGGCGAGAGACTGCGGCGAGTTGTAGGCGCTCGGCCAGATGTCTTCGTCGTAGTAGCTGCGCCGGCGAGTGCGTTTTGGGCCTCTGCCCTTGCGGAACGGCGTCACATTCGGGCTGAGCATCTCCCAGACGGCGTCATCTTCTTCGATGCGAGGAATCGTCCGCGGCGTCATGAAGGCCATGCCGATGCTCGCTGGGCTTGCGGTGCCCCAGCCGCTGTCGACGCGGGGGACGTCGGTCTCCAGGTCCAGGCGGCGGTTTCTCGTGGGCGTCTTGGGAGCCTTGGGGGTTTCTACCGTCTGTTAGCATTCTATACAGTGTATAAAGTGGATTTGATGTAGGTACTGGCGGTTGTAGATATAGTGTGTAGATGTAGTGTGTAGATGTAGTTGTGGTTGTAGTTGTAGATGGAGTGTTGTGACTTACTTGGAGCCTCAACGTCGGCTTTAACGTCAACCTCGACTTCACCAACTCCAGACGCACTTTGGACGGCTTCAGCTTCAGCCTTCTTGGGCGGCTGCTCTGCTGGCCGCTCTTCGCAGACCCGGCGGGCTTTGGCTCGTCGCTCTGCCTCTACTTCGGCCGCAATCTGCTCGTCGTCGACCTTGTCCAGCCAGGCGTGGATGCGCGCTATCGCCAGGGCATCCTCGTCCTCTGGCTCCGGGGCCACGGCGGCCTTCGACTTCGCTGCGCTGCTCTGCGTGTGGCTATACGTACGGAAATGCGGGATGGGAGCTCTGGCAGTGCGAGGCCGCGGCGCAGAAGCCGACTTGTTCTGGCGTTGCTGCTGGCTCTCGCGGAGCGGCGGCGGCTTCGAGCTCGCAGGAGCAGCAGCCGCAGCGGTGGATGGCGGCTCAAACACCCGTCTCAGGGCCGACGATGCTGGCTCGCGCTGGCTCGAGGACGGCGTACGCTGTGCGAACGTGGGGATCTGCTTTCGAGCCCGCTTGGGATGCGACCAGGTTCCCCAGCGCTCTGCTAGGTGGATATCTACCAGTCAGCTGCGTGTGCTGCATATACATACATACATATCATTCACATGGACAACACACAAACGAGACCTGGTTGGCTCCATCTCGGCCGTGAAGAACAGCCGGCGTGTGGACATGGTTTGACAGGAAGGGATGGGAAGTTTGGTTCACAATGTACCTTTACCGTGGACCGCCTGCGAACCGTTCATGGTTGACTGGGTACGCTTGGAAGCCGTCTGAAGCTTGCTGGACATCGACGGGATCGCTGGCTCGGGCATGGATAGTGCTTCTTCGTCCAACGGTTCAATCCAAGCCTTATGTTCTCGATGGCCCAGAATAAACGGGAGGTTTGTACATTCGGTTTATTTAGTTACCTATATCAACAAACCACCCAGGCCGACTCTTCCGGACCCAAGGACGAACAATTTCTTTTTGACCGACGGCTTTTCTGAACGGCTCTGAAACGGCTTTAACGACGGTATCTATGTATGGAGGGCAGCCAAAAAATATCAAACAAACGATTATTTTTCTTTTGGACGCTGGACTGAGGATAGGATGGATGGGCCGAGGGGGGAGGCCTTTGGGGACGTGCCTGCTACCGGAGCAAGTCACTCGCTTTCTCTCTCAACCAGCAAATATGCAAAAGAAACAACGACTGGAGACAAATGATGAGAGCGGAAACGAAATAAAAAAAATGAATGTGCGTGTGGACGGCGCTTTTGGAGATGGGTTCTCTGGTGGTTTCGCGGAGATTCAGCAATAATGATAATAAAACGAGAGCAGGCAAAACGATGGTCTAAACAGCAAAGAGAAAGAAGAAGAAGAGAGAAAAGGAAAAAAGGAATGGATCGAGTTTGCCATCGAAGATATACTCAAAAGGTGTCCCTCAAAGAGAGGAAGAAAGGAGAAGAGACGAAAAAAGAACTGGTGATGGCGGCCCTTTAGTGTCTTAATCCACTATCCAGCTCCCTAGGCAACGGGAGCTTAGCTGCGTATAATGCGCTGATAGTTGGGGCCTGGAAGTGTAACAGCTCTGCTACTGTTACTGTCTAGGAAAAATATACACCGGAGATGACGGTATTTCCGGGCCACCAGCAAACTGTCCGGTTTTTTTCCCATTAATATATTCGAGTTGAGGGAGCTCCCCTTTTTCCCGGTTCCCTCGCCCTGTTCTCCAACGTCGTCGCTACGGCAGCGTTCTTCGTTGTCTAGTTACCTGGCAACGACCCGACCCCCCGGATTTTAATATTACACACAACAGAATAAGGCCGAGCTTGGGAGGTCCAGGACGAGCCAGAGAGGCCGGCCAGGGTTCATGGATGGTTCATGTCTCGTTCTTCCGACTGTTCATGAGGAATCGACAGATCTGATTGCAAAATGCGTTCGACGGCTGCTATTTAAACACATATACCTAGCCTCCCCCTGGCTAGCACGATACAGGATGATACTACACTACTACAACGACGACTGCCTGCCCTCGGACGCAGGAAAATATGCAGAAAAAGATATGCACCCTTGTTTCGGTGGAGTCGGCGTTGGTCCGTATTCGAGCAAACTCTGAGGCATCGAAGCAGTGGAGATCGTCCTCATCCTCGTCTTCTGCTGCTGCCTCTGCCTGCTTTTCTTTTTGCGTTTTTTGCCATTTGATATATATTCCTTTTTCCTTGGGCTCTTTTCCATGGCAGGTCGGAACCGAACTTAATCAGGACAGGACTGGCTTCGATCTCGCATCCTCGCATTCCTCTCATCCACAGATGACTTCAGGTTGAACACTCGTTACACCCACACTTCTCCTCCCTTACCGCGTAGTGCCGCGGCTTAAACATGGGTGCAGAGGGCACATGGTGGATGGATCGAGTGGATGCAGCCCGTGGGAGGGTTGAATTCGGCGGTGCATCCCCCGTCCTTGCCCGTTCCTCAGCCCTGGTCGGCTGCTGTTTCAGAACCAAATTAGGCCTCTTCGATCATATCGATGCCATGCCCTGATGGGACTTGAGACGCCCTACTTAGGACGCTTACCCAGGAACCCCAGGCAAAGGCCGGCTAACATGGCTAACATGGTTTATGGTCAATCATTTTCCCCTTCAAACCGACCGCTTGCTTCAGAAGATGTCTTCTTCTCTCTTCTCTTTCTCCCTTTCTCCTTCTTAACCACCTCATCCTCTCTGCTTGAGGTAGATTCTCTTCTCCTCTTTTTTTTTTCACCTGCTCAGCTTTCTTTCTCTCTCTTCTCCAGTTACGGGCCAGCGGCTCCTCCGGAGATTCGGGACTGCGTGTTTGCTCGCGGATATCAACCTGTGGTTGATTTGCTTTGACTGGCTCTCCTACTCGCGCTGGCAGGGCAACTCGCAATCCTATTCCTTTGCTCCTTCACCACTGGGCCAATCTTGCTGGTATCCCGGCCGCTATCCAGCGTTTTATTATTGCTTTGCTCACCTCTCCATTGGTGACTAGGGTATAGTTGTCTGGCCTGTGGCCGGTATCCAATAACCCACCCCCACCGCTCCAGAAAAATACCTGCGATCTAAAGACGTGACGGACTTTTATTTCGTTGTTTTCTATCCACGAAAAAGAAACCCTCCCGGTATATTGCTGTGCTGACCTATAGCCAGCGGTCTAACAAATTGACCATGGCTGATGACAACCGAGCTAACGATGCTGACAGAAAAGGCTCTGTCAGTCGAGCCAGAGAGAAGGCCCGCCAGCAACAGATGGATGAAGAGCATGAGATGATGGGTCGAAGTCACTCGAGCAGCGGCAGGCGGCCTCCGCCTGTTGCTACTGGCGGTCAACAGAGCCATGGAACGAGCCATGGAGCCAAACGCTCCGTTGTACAGGATCCTGCAGCCATGACCCGGCCGCGCCGGAATACCAATCCCTACGCTAAGGAAATGGCAGAGGCACAAGCACAAGCGCAAGCGGCCTTGCAGCGGGCTGCCCGCCAGCCAAGTGCTGTCGATACCTTTCTCAACGACTCACGAGGCAGACGCTATCCTCCATCGAACCCATATCACGGTGCTACTTCGGGTACTTCCTCGCCCCAGCAGCCATCTTATTCTCATGGCTCAGACTACAACACCACAGCTCTCCCAGTTCCATCCAACGACCGGTCTCACCATGGCCAGCTCCTTGCTCATCCAGCTCCTGCGCGACGCTCCAACTCCAACCCATCCCAGGGAAGCCGTCGTGATCCGCAAGGGAATTTCTACCCAATTGGATCGTCCGTCTCTCCAATTCCAGAAGAGTTCCCATCACCTGTACAGAGAGACGTCAAATCCTTCGCTTCGAGCAAAGTGATTCCATCCAGTTGGGGTTCAGCCCCGTTTGAAACTGTCGATCTCAAGTACGAGGAGGTGCCTGAAACATTCCATGGTACAGATGGCGGGTCGTCAGCTTACAACGAAGACGAGATGGCGCAGGCTCTCAAGGCTAAGTCTGCTCTTCGTACCAGAAACAAGGGCAGCGTCGAGCTGCCAACCGGTCCTAGACCTAGCTCCAGCCTTGCGAGACAGATCAGCCTCGAGAAGACAGGCAAAGGCGAGCTGCGGACGATCAACATCACCAAAAACGAGTCGCCGTCCATGCACAACCGTACCATAAGCGAACGGTCTGTTGGTGCTCCTCCATCAGAAGTCGGCAGCGTTACCTCAAGTGGCACAATCGGCATAGCCACCAACCCATCGCTGCGTGCAAATATCCCCGACCACCACATCCCGCCATCGTTCCACAACCCTAGCGGCCAGCTGCGGCCAAGCCGGCTGCGCGCAAACTCTCACTCCTCTGTCGAGTCGATCGATGATCAAGAGGAGCCAGAGGGCGATGAAGTGCCCATAATACACAAACAGCCTACCAATGACTCTGAGTTCAGAGACATTGAGCTAGGTGGCTCACGTTCGGCTGGGCGCAGGGTTTCACAGTTTAGCGACCTGGCACCTCCTCCCGCGCTGAACGTCGAAGGGAAAGAGACGGAGGTCAGAAGCAGTTTGACCAGCTTGCCAGATCTTATCCGCCGGGCCACCAAGTTGGCATCGAACCTCGACCGTGGAAAGACAGCCAGCAAGGGCCCAGCAGGTATCTTTGAGATGACGAACGCAAACGATGCTAAGAACAAGGACCGTGGATATTCTGGTTCGATCACTGATATCCTGGCTTCATTCCCTCCACCCGGCATCCAGACTCCCCGGACCAACTCTGGTCATCCTGGCGATGACTCCAAGGGCAAGAATAACGAGGTCGACGTTCCTCGGACCAGACGCCGGTTCTGCGGCTTGCCTGCGCCGGCTCTGATTGTCTTCTGCATCGGACTTGTTCTCTTGTTTGCTGCTATAATCACCATTCCACTCGCTGTTGCTGGGAAACCACGCAACCATTCGCCTAGCCCCGAAAATAGCTGCGAGCTCCAGGCCCCCTGCAAGAACGGGGGCATGAGCATCGGAACTCCGGGCACCTGCAGTTGCGTCTGCCCCGAGGGTTACAGAGGCCACACCTGCGGCGTTCTTACTGACCGGGACTGCGTTATCGCCGAGCTGAAGGATAACCGCAATCTTCGCAATGATGCCACTGTTGGCAGTGCAATTCCAAGAATCCTCCAGAACTCACTCTCAAGCTTCGAAATACCGCTCGATATTACAAAGATCATACACCTTTTTGAAACTGAGGATGTTTCTTGTACCAATGAAAATGCCTTGCTTACCTTCAATAGCAGAAGCCAAAGGCGAGGACTGCCCATGCCCAAGGATCCTGCCAACGAGGCAACTATGCTTGAATATGCATTGCCCGGTCGTCGACGTGCCGGAAAAGGCAATGTAGCTGGCAGAGCCCCTGAGGATCTTATACCAACCACGACTTTTACGATACATACAACACCTACTCGCAGGCCGACCAGGAGACCTTCACCCACCACTACCAGGACATCCTCTCCTACTCGAACCGCAACTACTACACGCCGCTCCTCGTCTTCAACTTCTTCTCCTACCTCTACTAGTACTTCAACTTCAAGCTCAGCGACCGCTACCCCCACCCCTCCGCCGACGATGGCCGACCCATCCCAGAACGTGCTGGACTTCGCTCGGATAGCAGTCCTTTACATCTTTGAGAAGACCGAGCTGTTCAGTGCAGCGGATGCAGCTCACAACGCTATCCAGGATGCCCTCAGGAGACCATCTGGGCTGGAGAACGGCCTTCCCACTTTCAGGCCGGTGCAACTTGAATATGGCACTGACACATTCATTCTGAGCTTTGACACTCTTTCCATTACCTTCTTCGAGAAAGGAGCCCAAGGAGTTGTTGTTGGTGGTAAGGGTGGCAGTGGCGGCGATTCATAAAACAGACGACCCTTCGAGATAATGGTCGTGCTTTTCCCTTTTCCTATTTTCTCTGCATCATATAGCCTGCATTTCAAGAACTTGCGGGCTGGGTTCTGGCTTTCTCGTTCTCTCTTTTATTTTCCTTATATCGGTTCATCTCCTGTCTGACCAAAGATACCAAAAAAATTCCTTCGGTATATCTCTCTTGACACGATTTACTTCTTTGTCAATATGCCCCTTTTACTGCTCATAATTCTTTTATATATATCTCTCTCCTTGCTCTTGTTTACGCTCTAGATATCGACTACCCCCTCCTTTTCACTCCTGGTTTTCTTGTTCCCGGTCTTCTCTCTATGCTTCTTGCATATAATGCTCTACCATACCAAATGTATATAACCACTGCGCCGTATAGATGCATATACTTACATACAACTCCTCCCACGGATTAATTTAACGACTGATCATTTCACTATTTCTTGTCCGTTTCATATGTGAACATTCCCCGGGATGAAGCCTTGCAGGTTATGGGCATTGTCCAAGGAATTGCTCGTATGCTGCCACACGTCTCTTGATGGATTGATACATATCTATTCCCGGCTTCTGTGCATCAGGGGGTGGTTCATCTTAAACAGCTTGCAAGAGATGATCTCCCTTTTGTGCTCGGTGATGATTTTCATCTCCGTCTGTGCCCGTACCCTGTCGCCCGTAACTAAATATATACGAGTCAGCGCCAACAGGGGTTATGGGATCTTGATTCCATCCCGACCGAGTCATGACAAGGAACGGAACATCTCGCTGTTCCTTTCCCTAATATGGGTAGCAGACACCCCTGGAGCAGTGTGAGCATTCCTGACAGGTATATATATATGCGTCAAACATTAGATAATAACATTGTAGGAAGATCATTTATATGCATATAAATCCAAAAACGCCAAACTGTTCCGAGAAAGGATATGATATCATACAGAAGCCAGCCATGCATGCACACGTTTATTTCCATGTTCAGCCGAAGAACATTCTGTCACTAGAAGTGAGAGCAGAAAGCCCATCGTCCCCGATAAGATGCTGGATTCTCTTTGCACGATCATCCAGTATCATCTCCTCTGCCTCCCATCGACGACGCTGTGCTTGCTTTTCAGCCACTTTCCTCGGTCCACGGCCGAACCAGTAGTCGTTCACTTCGTCCATGGTCTTGAGCTCGTCCTTCTCAGCCTTGACCACTAGAGAGCGAATCATTTGCCTCCAGTTCTTCAGGCCGGATCGGAGGCAGTGTTGGCATTGTTCTTCTGTAGATTGGTACTGCATTCCGTGACTCGGTGACGCTGCTAGTTGTTTTTGTTCTTGCTTCTCGTCAAATTGAAGGAGGGCGATCTCGGCCTGATCAACGGCATCCCGGGTCCATGATAGGCCAGCCTCCCGGGAGGAAGAGGCGTAGATAATCTCACCAATGTATAACATCAAGCCTGCCTCTTCACACGCAGTTGACTGGGAGCGCACGGGAGGCTCGTTTCCTGTCCGGATTGGAATGGGGTATTGAGGTGGGGAGATGAACGAGGTGATGGCAGTCAGAATATCATCCTTTTTCGTCTTTGATTTATTCGGCTTTAGGTTGACGACCTTTGGGAATGAGTCTTCAGACACCGTCACACTTCGCCGGCACTTGAGCACAGAGAGGAAAACGGCCAGAGCTGACGATAAATCACCCACGCGTACTTGGTGAACTCCCATCGCCTTGGAGGTTCGAAGTAAATTCTCAGTCACGTATTTGTTTCCGCCCTCTTTTATGATTCCAGTCTTGATGTCCACAACTTTCTGGGGGTCGACACCGAGGCCTTCAACGGCAATATCCATAGCCCAGCAGTAGACTTCCCCAGCAGTGTCCTTTAATCCCTTATAATCAAGCCAGTCTGCATATGCCAGGGCGGCATCAAGCTTCTGGTTGGTTTGGAATCCTTTGGTGGTCAATATCTTCATATAGAAAACTGATGGATTCTGGAATGCCGGTACGCAATTCTCCTCAAGCGGAGCAATTGAGCCTTTAGGTCCCTCCTTTGGTCGTGGATTTGACGGGCCTACAACGTATTCTGAGGGAGAAGCAATGTGCGTCACCGTATCCTCTAGCCATCCATCCAGTTTCTCGGCTGTCTCAGCAGCTCCCATCAGACAGTCGAAGTAGCCCTTCTTCCAGGGCTCGCTCATCTCGTCAATGTCATACCCTGCCCTACCCACTCCATCAATTAGAATAGCCTCTCCTTCCCCTGCATTGATAATTTGCTCCTTCAGTCCTTTTCCATCAATCTCAGGGTCTTCCAGCCGGAGTAGCAGCTCTCTGTAGTAACTTCCCACCGCAGGCCAGCTGGTGGCCACCCGTCCCATTTTCTCAGGAGACTGTAGAGCCTTTGCTGTTCGCAAATACCATCTGCTTTTCCACGACCATTCAGGTGGCGTAGGAAACATCCGCTCTATAGTTTCTTGGTAGAGTCCCTGCTGCGCAACGTATAGTAGCAGGATGATCGCGTAAACCGTCAAACCGATCTTGATGCCATTGGTTATCTTCCTTCGCCGCTCGGTACTTATCAGGCGCGTTACATGTCGGCCAAGGGTCACCACATTCAGGGTCTGTCTGCCGGTGAATAGAGGATGTCCGGCTGAAGAGGTGTAGAGGAAGGGGAGCTGCGGCCGGTTTGCGGGTGTGGTGATGAGAAGCAGCTGGGAGTTGCTGGTAAACGGGCGCGGATTCGAGAAGCGAGCGATAGTGTTTGGAGGCCGAAGCCGTATTAGCCGCGGTATCCGCTGTATATGTAGCTGTGAGGACAGCATCTCGCACTCTGTCGTCTGTTCTGCTGTTGTTTGTCCGGTCGATATATCAACTTCAAAGAATTTTCGGTTGAAAGTCGCAGGCCGAGCTGTGTTTGTCTTGTTTGCATCTCGCCTTTATTTCGACGTCACTTTTCAACTTCACAGCATCCACTCCAGGCATTCTACAACATATCAGTCTTTCGAAAGGAGAACTGGTGTACACTATGTCAATCTTTTGTCTGACAGTTGAAGTGAGAAGCAGGTGTTCCAGCTAATCCTGGAGATCTTCTATCGAAGAAACCTGGGAGAATTACGAGATAATGGTGGTCTGGACATGAGGAATAACATATGCCCCAAGGCCGATATTCTACGCCCAAGATACGATACAAACTGGAATCACAAATATACCACTATCAAAGCCTTTTTTTGAGGCTAGCAATGCCATTTTATGTGATTAAATCGGACTTGGCTGCCCCAAACTAGGTGTGGTTACTGAAGATACCCTCTCTACTCGTATCAACGGGTTTTTATTTAAACCAAAAAAAAGCCCGGAAGCCAAAGAAAACGGTGATATTCGGAGTACACTTGCTTAGTGTCCTATCATTTCTTTTACGACTGATTTTTTATCCAACTACGACTTATTGATCGAACTAATGGATGCCTCCTAGGAGGATTTTACGCCCATACGTATCACTATGTTCCTATAGCTTGTCTAATAATAACTAGGAACTATCGTCACACATGGCATAGCTGATCAGAGTTTAACTGATAGTCAATCAAAGCTGAAATACGACACCGCTCCCTATATACTGTTATCAGTTGGTCTATGCCCAATTGGGGCTATCCCATCTACAATTCCTCCGTCCCGTTTCAAAGAACTGTCGTTTTGCCTACTTTTAGAACCCTAGAAATGGAAAGGAACTAGTTTTTGCCCAGGTGTATGAGCTGCATTTCCTGGTAACTAAGAGGTACCGTTCAACCCTTCAATCTGCCACCAATCGGCGATAAATAGGCACGGAGAACCTTAACTTTCATTCATATGTCGATTATTTGCTAATATTGGTTCGTAGGTAATATAGGTTGCCTAAGCAGTTCTACTGCCTCAACGCTCCTTTTCTCCGTTTCAAATTCCCAAACCACGGCTAGTTAGCTTGTTGATACAGGCATCTACATGAGTACGCCATCAATATCTTTCTTAAAAGACTGGTTGAATAAAATGGTCTCGACAGGACCCTCAGTTACCAAGCGGGCTTCCAAACCTGCTTGAGTGACAGATCTCTCTGACCAATTATTAGATAATGTGGACAGATATCATCGACCCAAGACAATAAATGGAGTTTGCACTAATACTTAGATACCCCAAGGTCCCCGTTTTTTCCTCCCCTCCATTGCTCCACTGGTCTTTCCATCTCGAATGAAAATATTTATCTGTGACAAGCTATACTTGATGAATCCATGATTCCAAACGTGCCACAACAGTGGAAACTCAGGGTCTTTCTCTGCAAGGGGCCACAAATTTTTATTTTTGTATACTTATTTTTTCAAAACAAAAAAAAGCGGCGGTGGTTTCATAGCAGTCAAGCTAAATACCAACCTGAGACAGCTTTGGTCCGCACTGCCACAATTCACCCGGGAAATCTTGATACAAAAGATCCTGGCGGGATCTGGAGATCAAACACTGTCAAGATCATGATGAGCTAGACCGGTTTATTCGAAACGGTCTCGCCTGCAGGTAGCCGTGCTTCTGGAAGGCGGAGATCGCCACTCAGAACCTACCCACATCCATGGAAAGGGTCCGCCAGTGTCAGGGGCTACCTTGCTCGAGATATTTTGCCGATTGATATGTCAGCCTGCAGCTTGACGCAATGATCACGAGAAGGTCCGAGTGTTTCCTCCTGCAAAGACCTGACCCTTGATATCACGATTGCGTCTTTCTGGGTTATGGAAGGTTTAGCTTCCCTCCCGGCCGAAGAGAGGTCGGTACGGTCGGTCGGCCGGGCGGGCAAGACTTCGGGTTTAACCGTGCAGCTCGATGGATTGAGACCGGGATTCAATCTGTTTGGAGTATATACGGCAATGGCGGACTCTTAGCACTTGAGGTAGGGATGTTGAACCTGCCTCTATGTACGACAGAGACCTGATCTGCAGGGGGATCTGTGCTTGTGAGAGATAAAGGTGCGGGATCTGAAAAGAAGCTTCAAATAACAAGACAACTACTCTGGGAAGCACTACATTATTGTATTCGTACTGCTTGCTTTTATACAATGTCGCTATTTGGATATCTTTCTAGTACTCTCTGGGAGACTTCGTCCAATTTCAAGACTAGGGCAATCATTGCTTATAGGAGCAAGATATAGTTATTATCTCTCCTCTTTAACAGATCCTACTAGAATTAGAGATATATCACCGGCCATCAACCTTGAATGGCTGTCATACATGAGAATTGCACGAAACGGGTGACCTCAGACAATCCGTCTACTGTGAAGAATAATTATGAATAATGATTGTCTCATTCAGCTATTTTCCAAGTCTATCATATAAAGAAAATAGGGGTTCAACAAAGGAAATATAACACTAGGAAATCAAACACCACATCGCAATTGCCATCATGTATGTCAATTCACGTAAAAATTGTCGTATGGTACGACATCCAAGCCCCAAGCAATACTAGAGTTATGTGTACATTCTTTGGGTGTCAATAGGTATATGTAGATGAAAAGGCGGGCAACGGATACTAGCTCCGTTGAATGGGGGGTAAGGAAAGGAAAAATCTATAACGGGATTTGGAGGGATATAAGGGGAGGAGACGGAGAAGTAGGTGGAGAAGTATAAGGGCTAGGGAGAGACATTTAGGATCTCTCGAGGAAGCCCTGGGACTCGAGCATGAGGATGATCTCGTGAACGATGGAGCGGACGGACTGCTTCTCAATGTCGACGGTGAGGTCGGCGTTGGTGGGAGCCTCATATGGGTCGTCAACACCGGTGAAGCCCTGGATCTCACCACGGCGGGCACGGGCGTAGACGCCACGCTTGTCAGTCTTCTCGGCGTACTCGAGAGAGGTGGCAACGTGGATGAGGAAGAAGGAGCCCTTGCTGGAGATGGTGGTGCGGGCAGCATCACGGGAGTGAGCGTAGGGAGCAATGGGAGCAGCAATGACAGCGGCACCGGCCTTGGTGAGCTCAGAGGCAACGAAGGCAATACGCTGGATGTTCTTGTCACGGTCCTCACGGGAGAAGCCGAGCTCAGAGGAAAGTTCGTGACGAACAGTGTCTCCGAGAAGGAGGGAGACTGGGCGACCTCCCTGCTGGTTGAGGGTGACCTGGAGGGCACGGGCAATGGCGGCCTTACCAGAGTTGAGGTAGCCAGTGAGGAAGATGGTGAATCCCTGCTTGGCACGAGGGGGGTTGGAGTCACGGAGGACCTTAACGACCTCAGGGTAGGAGAACCACTCTGGGATGCTGGCACCGGTACGGAGACGCTTGCGGAGCTCAGTTCCGGAGATGTTGAGGGTCTTGGTGCCCTCTGGAACCTGGTCGTGTGGGCGGTACTCGTCAGAGTCAGGGAGGTAGGTAAGCATCTGGAACTCAACGACCTCGATACCGAGCTCATCACGGTACTTCTCAACGAGGTGCTGGGCGTCGTATGGGCCGTACATTTCCTGACCAGCAGAGTTCTTTCCTGGACCAGCATGGTCACGGCCAACGATAAAGTGAGTGCATCCGTGGTTCTTACGGATGATAGCGTGCCAGAGGGCCTCACGGGGACCACCCATTCTCATGGCAAGGGGCAAGAGACCGAGAGCGGCCATACCGTTAGGGTAACGGGGGAGGAGAGCCTCGTAGACACGGACACGGGTGAAGTGGTCAATGTCACCAGGCTTGGTGAGACCAACAGTTGGGTGGATAAGGACGTTGGCCTGACGGGCACGAGCAGCGCGGACGGTCAACTCACGGTGAGCTCTGTGCATGGGGTTACGGGTCTGGAAAGCAACAACCTTGGTCCAGCCAAGCTTGTCGAAGTGAGCGCGGAGCTCAGCGGGGGTGACTTCGTAGCCGAGTTAGTTTTTGTTGCTGCAAAATATGGGATAATCAGAGTAGCAATGCTTACATCGAAGACCGACATAGTCGTAGTGGTTGAGCTTGTTGACAGCCTCGAGCTTACCACCGACGTAGAAGTCCTTGGTGGTGTTGTTGAGGTAGATGATAGCAGGGTGCTCTGGGTCTCCACCGAAGACAAGTTCGCCTTCCTTCTTCCTGTAGGCAGGGGGTTAGCAGGGGTCTCAAATCAGATCTTGGTATGGCTGCGGATGTTTCAAAACTTACTTGTCAGGCTGATAGACGTCCTCGACGGTGATGATGGCAAGGTTGTTCTCATCACGGAAGTCACGGAGAGTGATACGAGCACCAGGCTTGATTCCCATCTCCTCAATGTTCTCCTTGGTAACGTCGAGGTTGATTGGCATAGGGAAGAGGTTTCCGTCAGAGAGTCGGGACTCAGCGCAGACACTGTTGAATCGGAGTCAGTATATATATTGTACGAGATAGCATATTTTCTGTCTCCAGCACTCCCAAGTACGCACCCATTGTAGTCCTTCTCGTTCATGAAGCCCTCCAGGGGAGAGAAGCCACCGTTAAGGATGAGCTCAAGATCACAGATCTGACGCTCAGTAAGGGTAAGGGCAGGGAGTTTCTCGGCTTCAGCAGCGAGCTCATCGTGGCGGGGGGGATCTCTGGCGAAGAGGTCCTTGAGGACACCACCATGAGGAGGGTTAGACATGATGAATGGAGGAGATTAAAGATTCTTCGGGGAGGTGGATTAGAAAGAGTATATATATGAGGAGGAGCGGAGAGAGTAGATGAGGACGATTGCTGAAGGGAGGAGGCGATGCTGAGTAGAAGAAGAAGAGAAAAGATCGAGGGAGAGGTGGAGGAGGAGGCCGTATTTATGAAGCCCAGAGCAAGGTCGAAGAGGACAGCAAGATGCTAGAGATGCAGCGGGTGCAGCAGAGCCAGGCCGGAGATGGGATAGGGAGCCAAATGTAAAACGCTGGTAGCCGGGCCCTGGCGATCCACCGTGTAGCAGATACTTTGCGGCAGCGCTATGCAGGGCCCAAAGGGGAAGTATCCGGTACTTGAGATCTCTCCCTGACGTCAAGGGCTTGACGCCCCCCGATAAAACGACGACGCATACTCCTTAGGTCAGCCGCCGATGGCGTGCTCTGACAGGCCTTGGCGAGGCCTTTTTCTGCCGTTTCATACTCACCGGGCGCTCGTTCTATCGTGCTCACGGGTCCCAAGGCCCAAACTATCAGTATCAACACGGAGAATTTTCCTCATACAACAACAGTATCAAACACCGGTTTGCCATAGCTGTGTTGCCTTGACAGCTTCAACCCTCTAGCTGGCTAGGAGCTCGAATGAGCATCAACGGGAACGGGGGGGAGGGTGTCCCGATCGGGATCCAGGTGCAGCGATGCAGTATCAGAGTCGACAGCCTTAGCATCAACCTATCCTCTAGGGGGGGTTATCGGTTTCAAAATCACCGGTTCTGGATCGTATTCGAGCCTCTTTGATTATTCAGATAATCAGCCCCTAGTTTGCATATCTTTTTCTCGTTCCCACCCACCCCTCCCTCCCGAGCGAACTAGCTTGATATGCGTCCAGCCCTGTCTATACCCCTTCTGTTTACCTCGCTCAACGGCGGCTCGACAGTTTCTCGTTTTCTTCTTCTTCTTCTTCTCTTCTTCTTCTTATCCCTCCTCTTCCTTGTTTCTTCTTGCTCTGTGTTTATTCACCGGGCCGATGTATTTGATGGTATCGGCACGTTATCGTATCTGATACAGATATTTTGCTGCCTGTTTCGGCTCAAGGATTGGGGTACGATGGTGCATCATGCCCCTGGTGGATTACCGCGAGCTTCTCCATACATGGCTGGAGTGGGTAACCCCAAGTTATACTCTCTGTTAAGATTAATTTGCGTTTCATCTGCAGTGTGCTGCCGGTTTCTCTGCCGGTTTTCTTTGCTAGGCAACGTCGGCATTCTGAATTATTGGGGAGCTCTGTAGCTTCCGTGCAATATCAAGGCCCTGTTTGTGTTCAAGTTGCCTGGCTGTACTCGGCCCGGGTCGTGGAACACGGCGAGATCCTCGTCGTTTCTTCTTTTTGTTCGCTCTCTTTTCTTTTTTTAACAATCATCTTTGCTTTTTTTTTGCTTAACCTTTTCAACCCTTGCTCTCACGTCGTTGCTTTTTGAAATGGGTTCCTTGATGCGCGAACCAGTGGCGGTTGAGAAGGCATGGCTAAACTAAAGTCGTGCAAATCATTCTCGGATGAACTGGTTGACCATCGGGATCCGCCTGTTACGTGCAGGAACCTTTCGAGCTTCTCGAGGAGAAGCAGTTCTCGCTTCGTAGTCCGGACTCCGTATACCAATGCACCTTCATTGGGCTAAGTCAAGCTGGTCTCTTCAAATTTTCTCCATGCTGTTGTCTTACCGTGAAGCATCCTGCAACTCACATCACCCCCCCGGATACGAGCTAGTTGCAAAGTTGCAAACGGGCTGCCCCCTGTTAAAAAGACCATCGTAGCTCGTGTTTCATACGGGTCGACTGTGCTCTTGCAAGCTGGTCCCTGGCTTATCAGTTCAAGACAGGCTCTATCCTCGTAAGCCGACACAGATCGATACGATGCCGTCTTAAGGGCAAGGGATGCTGTGTGTGCTCGATTCGATATCGTATCGAAGAGCCACTATATCTCCACAGATCTAGAGAGGATGTTACATCATCGGATGAGCTCCTTGTAGGCAGTTGAATCAAGAGATGCAGTCTAAGATGTGCCATTGACGTTGATGAGAGGCGATATTCAGCTTCAAGGTGCTTAGACAGCATCCAGAGCCTCAATGTCGGTGTGCATCTCCTACCCGAGGGACATCTCGAGCCGCCGGAAGAGCTTCCATTTGGTCAAGTAAACAGCCCACCAAACCCCGCCATCCAGCAATAGCCCCTTATACGAAGCGCCAGAGGCCCAGCTGAGATGAGATCAAAGCCATGCTCAGATATTCCATATAACCTACCTGTCAGACCGCAGAAATGGGGCAAGTTGACCTGATAGACGACAGCGAACAGAGGTCGCGGTGAGAAAACTAAGGCGAAACAGAAGCGGCGAGCTGTCCAACTTTTGCTGTGATTCGCCTCCTGGTGGATGCTGGATGGGAGGGCCTGAACGTCTCCAGCGCAACGATTGCGAAAGGATCTTCTAGCTCGTCCTCGGGTCGGCAGTTATCGTGGCTTGTAAGTTGAAGATGTGCGGTGTGGTTGGAGTTGGACGTTGACAGCCGCAAGTCACTTGATCAGGATAACTATGGGCAGCGAGACGTCAGACATCAAATGGACGACAGAGACACCGACACAGACGGTCAACAGAAACACCCAGCCAACCACTTTGCTTTGCGAGATGAAGTCAAAGATTCATAATGTTGCAGAAGAGGAGACGCAGGGAAAAAAACAAAGCACTTCTCAGCCTTTCCTTCGTCACTGTTTACCAGATACAGACATCTTAGCGACAGGGCGCATTGCATAGTCAACGGCTCGGATTCTTTTTAAAGACGGCGAAGACAAGAGACCAAGAGAAGAAGAGACCAGACACGGTCCAGAGACATTTTTTGCAGTTCTCTTCGACCTGAAGAGCGTTTCTCTGTCGGCTGGAAGTTCGCATCTTGACTGGTACCAGGACATCAACTGCTGGCCGGTTACGTATCCTCAGCCCTGCTCAGCCTCTCACGAACTCAGCTCCAGGCAACCGTTCTATATATTTAATTTTTTTTCTTTCACTCCTTTTTATCGATAAATCAACGGCGACGACGTGTTGACTTCGAGGATATCCCAAAATTGGCGGGCTCAGGGGCGCGAAAGGGTTTTTGCAGTCTTCGGGCAGGCGGGTGTAGTTACATCGGTTACTCTGCAGGAAGGAAAAGGGGTTCAGCCAAAGACAACAGAACTTGAGCTTCGGCTCCTTCAGGTGAGATCTCAAGCAAGATCTCACGGAAGCCTTGTCACGTCCTTCATTTTACAGCCGATCGAGGAGGATTGAATCAGGCTAATATCACAATCAGCAGACCGCACTATACCGCGGACAAGAGTGACGAGGAGAAAAAGTACTTCCTATCAAGTACATCTACCTACCACTGCTTTCGGAGCCTCGCATGTCTACATACAATCAAATGTCAAGTATAGAAATCTACAGTACATCAGCTTTGATAGATACCAAAAATATCAGATACTACGTCATATCAGCTTCGAGATCTCTCCGATTACGGACCGAGCATATCAGATCAACGGGGGCAGGGACAACCCCCGGCAGTTCCGCATCGGCATCAGCGCCAGCAAGTATGCCACTGCATTCTTTTTGAGAAGACCCAACACCCTCGCCACTAGATCCTTGAAGGCGCCTTTACCACGTTATAGCGTGAGAATACGCTCTTCACCGTCATATCAGCAAGGAACGGCGCATGGCAACGCATAATGATCAAATAGGAAGAAGATATGTTGGTCCTTTCATGCCCACAGAATGCCTGCTAACTCTATGAGGGAACGTGCAAAATAGCCGTCACCACCTCCCCTGTCCCTAACATAGAACAACTTTCGAACACAATGGAACACTTGCCGAATTGTTCGGATATGGTAAGCTTCGGCGATCATATGGGGTTCACCATGGTTTCCTTTGCAACAAGGGTCACCCGTGACCGAAGGAAGGAGGGGTTGGGGATGGGCATCAAAATATCCATATGGATGTGTGTTCGGGTTTAGGCAGAAAGTCGATCATATATTCTGTCGGATATCACGAGAACTGGTGAACCGAGCCAAGCAAGGGGTTGTCAGGGTCAGGGTTCGAATTATATTGTGATGTATGCATGCAGGTATGTACATACTCCCTTGGAGAGGAAGGGATTGATAGTAGGTACATATTCCATATATGTACAGACGGAGAAGGCAGCGCTGTGGCGTCGTGCTGGCCGTTTAACGGCAAAGATAGCCAGAAAGGTTTGCTAGGGACAGTACCCTGAACCTGACCTGGACCTGGGTGTCTTTGAGCCAGAACTTGAACCAAATATTGAACTAAATATTGAACCAGACTGAACCTGACATGAACCTGGGGAACCCTGAACAGGAGCAGAGATAAAAGAGTGCCAAGGTCCGAACGGAGTTAGTGACGGATGGTCAAACTCGGGTTATCCTATGACATATTATGATAGGGAGTCGGTGGACGGCTTCAACCGATCAACAGACATTCTTTTTTGATTGAAATCGAAGGCAAGAGGCACGGTCCATGACTCGTGCACTTCAACCCCATAGGACTACGGAGTCTCTGTTCCAGCAAGCTTCTGTGGAGAGCAAGATGGAGAAAGTGGTGCTCATACTAAGAAAGCTGCTCGATTGAGCTAGAGCAGCAGTATAACGGGGCCCCTGAACTAGTTTCAGAGCAAGATGGCAAAAATGGGGGTCTCACCTTGGCTGGCGATCAATGAGCCTCAGGTTTCATGCTAAGTAAGTAAGTGGGAGCGTTCCATGTCCAGAGTTAATGATTTTTTATGGAGATGTGGATGTGGATAGCCGTTAACCAGAGTCCAGGATAGGAGATTCTCCGAAGATATCCTGACGGCCAGCTTGGCGAGGGGCGTTAGGAAATAGCAGACAACAGCGGTGATAAGGAGCTTGATGAGAAGATGGTATATGTCATCAACGCATAATTGCCCTTTGCCACGTCCGCGGCCTGTCCATGCATATATTATTATGGATAATTTGGCCGCCCCCGTCTCGCTTGATTTTCCTCCCCCGTTCACCCATTTTCCCTTGATCATGGTGGGAACTCTGATAACTAGCGGACAGAGTGATAACGTCGCAGTTGCATATTCATAAACTAGATATGTAAGAAAAACTATTCAATCGTTGCTGAACAACCCCTTATCCCTGGCATAGTATGCAAGGTTCTAATAGAGTGTAAGAGAAACCGTAAGTAAGCGGCAAGACCTCTAACTTCATCAAGAAGGTCAGCGCTAATCAGATAACAATCTTCCAGGCTGTGAGCGTCGAGATATTCAGGTCATGCTTCAGGGCTTAGGGGGGGATGGATTTTTGCAGAACAGGGCGCGACTGGACCAAGAGAATGCCTCGGAGGACCCACGGACTGGCAAAGAAACTCAGGCAGTTAAACCTAGTCAAACCTGGAGTGAGTTTGCGAGGGAGTATAAGTAAGTTAAGTAAGATTATCATCAAGAGAGAGCAAAGATTATCCCATCTGGTTGAACTCACTCCAGAGTCGCATCGACACTCGTCCGGGGTTCACGAGGGAAGAACATGAACATGGGATCGGAAACTTCGGTCGGCATGCCATATACGGGACAAGGAGTGCTTATACGGGAGTATGGGGGAGGGGAAAGGGAACGGGGTTTGGAATACGGTACGAGCGGGTTCGCTGGGAGATTGTACCGTTTTCCATAGATGGACCGCGGGAATATGGAAGACGCCTCCACGGCAAGGGGTAAAGGCAAGAGGGACCTCCCGTCATCTAGTACATAGCCGGCGTATCCGTAGCACTGAAACTTATCGCGTCCCGGATGAAGAAATGTAGCGAATATATCACCTCGTGGTATCCGTATTGAGGACGAGGAGAATAGTGAGAGTCGGAGGTTAAGTAAAGTGTCAGATATGAGGATCAACTGGAAGATCATAGGAAGAGCTAATCTCCGCACGCTCCAAGGGCCGGCGCATCAGCGATCGTCGTTCATGGTTGGGAGGGGAGAAATAATAGAGAGAGACAAGGGGAGACAGGTCTTCTGGAAATGTTCGACTGTGTTCACGTTGGCCCTGCAGGCTCGTGTTTCGCCTGTTTCGATGATGGGCGAGGGGGGCCCAGGATAATGGAATATAGGACATGGATCATGGATTAATTGCGGATAGCCTGGTCATCATGATAGGCGTTGGCCATGCAAAACAAGTGGTCAGCTAGCGTAGTGAGGCCACGAGAAAGAGTTGAAAAAAAAAGGAGACCGAGAGAGAGCATGCAGGTTCATCAAGGTTAGCTCTGCAGACAGGTGGACGATCATCCGAGACTAAGCATTGCCACAGAGCCAGCAAGGTCAAGCACTGTCAAACAAGCCCAGCATCGCCCAAGATGTTCGTATTATTATTAGTTCGTTGTTATAGACGGGTGGTCCAGGTCGAGGTTCGAGATGGCTCTTCAGGAGGTTGTCCGTAGCGTCGTTTGAAGGAAGTCTGATATCCACCAGAAGGATTACGAAGATTAGTTCGTGTCAATATATCGAGCTCCCTGCCAGGGCCAAAATAATGAAACGAACCGTCTCTCCGTCGTCTTCGTCTTCGTCTCCATCCATTTCACACCTAGTCTAGGATGGTGGAGATTGAAACGAGGAATGGTTGAAACTTCTTGCTCCATCTCCAAGACAGTCGAGCCCGTCGTGGAGGCTCCATTTCCACCATGTCCACCAGCCTCTCCATCTCGATTCCATTCCTGTCTCCCCCTGCCACGCGGGGTGCAGGAAAGGAGAATGCGAATGCGGATTCATTATTATTGCCCAGAAAAAATTGTCTTGTCTTCGCGCCTTGAATGTTGAAGCCGTAGTTGTAATTTGCTGGGCCTGTTATCCATGCAACGCTCGATGGAATCATCACCAGGCCGGATAGAAATACCAAGCGAGCACGCAGGCTAAGCATCTGCCCAGCCAGGCAGCTTGTCCGTCTCTCGGTCCGTCCTCGCTCAGCTGCCTCGCTCGCTGCCAGCATATGTGTACCCATATGTGGGCGAGAAGGGAGGCCGAAGAGTGAATGCGGTCCGCAAGGGATGCCGAGTGACTTGCAAAAATAGCCCTGGTTGCTCAGCAAGTTATCTGGCCGCCGCAGGTTCTTTTGCAGGCCAAGCTCTGGGCGCATCAGGCACAATAGCCATGGTGTTTCTTTTTGCTTGTTTATTTTTGCAGCCGTCCAGATACGAGGTGGACGTGGGTGTTGCTGGTTTGAAGTTCGCCTGTTTGGATGCCCTGGTGGATTTTGGTCGATGCACCAGCAACGAGCAGCAAGAAAGAAGCGGATAATTAGACGAAAAGGCAGCAGGAGAACGAGACAGAAGGGTTACATCTGCAACGTCGTTCTGTCGCCTGTTCTATTAATACATACAGACAGGCCCGGATCGGTTTTGTCTTCGTCGTTTCTTTTTGCATGCTCGGGGCTTCGAGGACGAACTGCGATACGAGTCGTTCGCCTTCACCAGGTTGCGTCGCAGTCGACAGCGAGGGACTCATAGGCAAGATAGACGAACTGACTGGCTCTTTGACGGTGCGAGTCATCACCAGTCAAGGAGAGGCTAGCGGGTTTAAGCCTGCGTTGGCTTCGCCTCGTCCGTATACAAGGCATGCGGTGCCAGTCTGCCCTCGCTCTTCTCCCGTAGTCTGCGTCGATCGGGCAGCCTGTCAAGAGTCAGAGCTTCTGCTTCTTCATGATCCTCTCTCGATGCTTGCTTTTTTAACTTCTTCTTCTTCTTCTCTGCTTGCTTCCCACTCGTTCGTTGGGCTGGCGGTGCTGGCGGTGCTGCAAAACTCCCTATTCGCCCTCTGCAGCCCCCCGATCAGCAAACAGGAATTATAAAAAGATCCCATGTGTGCGAGACACAGCCAATGACACCACATCGTAGGAGTCTGGAAAGAAACGAAGACTCTGATGGCGCAGGCCGGTGAAATTGTGACTCGGACTGGTTCGAGTGAAGTTATACGGAACGCGCTCCATATACGATAGTTAGCGACCTAAGCAGACGTCAGTATTTTGTACACATCATCGAGATACCGCTTATAATAGAGCAATTATTACTTCTGGAAATGAGCAATTTGACATCTGGAACATCTCATATCATATTTCATTTCGCCGTCCGGTTGCCTGCTGCCTGACGTGTGGGATAGTTGCGCTGGTGGAGGAATAAAGGATCGAATGTTATATGTAGGAGGCGGCAGGGATGCCACAGGGGGGACATCCCAAGTACAGGGAACATGGATATCAATCTTGCTCAGCTCGACCAGCGGACAGGTCATTCGAGTGAGTCTGTGTAGGAGTACTTTCATGGATACGGCGCTGATCTGTGCTACGAAGAATGCTTGATCGTTCATCCGCAGGACGTTGCTGGTGTCACCACAGTCGCCAGCCGTCAGCCGCGAGCAGCAACAAGCGATTCGACAAGCTCAAACGATGAGTTATTATCATTATTATTAAGAGAGAGGAAGTATTTTTGAAATGCTTTTCCATTGGAGGATTAAGGAACATTCTAAATATGTATATAAGTAATAGATAATATGTATAAATCGCCAATTCCAGACAGGCGAAGGAGAGCGAGCAGGCACCGAAAGGAAAAAATGAAATAAAATCATAGAAATCTTAAACGCCGGGAACTCAGTATATCGTAGAAAGAAAACGAGACGAATTGGGGGAATATGGACATGAAGAGAATAATATGCAAGAAATAGAATGCGTTAAAGGGAAAAATGGGGACGGGCGAGAGAAAACCAGATTTAGAGGGTGATTTTGAGGGCCTCGTTGACGACCTCTTCTTGCTTCTTTCGCTCCTGTTCCATGAGGAACTGGGCGTACTTGGATCGGGGGTTGTGGATGCCGCACTCGGTCTTGGCCTGGCCCTTCCATCGGCCGGAACGCTCGTCCTCACCCTGAGCAACGGGCTGGGTGGAGTGCCAGTCACCGACGGACTTGTAGCCCCGGTCGAGAAGGACGTTGTATCTAAGGTTGCGGCGGCTGACGTACTCCTTAACCTGGTCGAAGTTCCAGTTGGCGAGAGGGTTGATCTTGATGAGACCGGCCTCGTCGACCTCGATGATGTCCATGTTGCCGCGCTTAGCGCCCTGGCTGCGGCGGCGGCCGGTAAGCATAGCAGTGACACCAAGCTCGCGGTAGGCGCGCTGAGCGGGCTCAACCTTGGCCAGCCAGTCGTAGAGCTCGTCGTTGGTCTCCCACAGCTTCTCGCCGTGCTTAGCGGCAAACTCGGCAGCGGTGTTGCAGCCCTGGGGCTTGTAGACGTGAAGGGTGAGGTGGGGGTAGTCCTTTTGGATTCCGTCACGGAGATCAATGGTCTCCTGGAAGTGGTGCAGGGTGTCGAAGAAGATGAGATCTACCTGCTGGTGGCGGGGGATATCAAGCTTGGAGAGCATATCCAGGATGACAAGTCCGGTCAGACCGAAGGAGGTCGACTGGAAGAGGCCGGGCAGAGAGGTAACACACCACTTGAGGACCTCTACTCACTGTTAGTACAATCACTCCTTAAAATAAGACAGTATCGATATATAACGTACCCTGTGGCTCGAGGAACTGAAGACGCTGGTTGAGGAATTGAAGGTGTTGCTTGGTGAAGATAAGCTCTGGGATGGGCTCTTCGTTGGCAGCAGCAGAGCCGGAGCCACTGGCGTATCCGGACTCGAGTTCCTTCTCCTTAGCATCTTCTACGGGAGCAGGAGCAGCTGGCTTCTCGAAGATCTCGTCAGCAGTAACGGCGGGAGCTGAGACCGGCTCAGCAGCAACATCGTTAACCTCCTGGACAGTGGCTGGAGCAGTCTCGAGGATGGGGGCGGTCTCGACAACGGCAACCTCCTTGACAGCCTCGACTGGGCCGTCAACGACAGCAGCAGGGGCGGCAACAGCTGGAGCAGCAACTGGTTCCTGGACTGGGGCAGAGATGCCTTCGACAACCTTGGTGACGACGATCTCGTCAACTGGCTCGTTGGAGTGGACTGAGGCAGGCATGGTGGTGGTTGTTGTGGTTGTTGTGGTGGTGAATTTGTTATAAGTGTGGTGCAAAAGGAGTATTGGTATGAAAGCAAAGAAGATCAGCCAGACTAGTTGTTGCTGAAGGGATATAATTGCAAAGATTGTTTGGAGGAGAGGAGAGTCTTGGTCTGTCGTTAATTGCTTGTTGATGATGGAGAAAAGAGAGAGAAAAAGTAGGACCCAGATGGAGAGGAGACCCGTCCTATATAGACCACCGACGGGAAGGGTTTTTTGGTTTTTGATACGAACACATCAGAGTGCTCCAAAGTGACGAAACGAGCGAAACCGACGAACGAGGACGAAACCTTGTCACAGCCTAGTCCCAGACCCTAGTCTCTCCTTCTCCTTCTCGTTCTTTTTTGCGGGACGAGATGAAGGACCATCGGCTCGCCGTGGACCTCGTCTTCATCCTCCCCTCTCTCTCTCTTTTTTTTTTTGCATCTCGACATTTTTCAGAGCTCCTCCTTGTGTTTCCGGGCCAGGGGCTGATGGGATCATGCTTGCTGCTTATCACGCAATCCACAAAAAAGACTTCCACGCTAGACCAGGGCATCATTTTCAGATTTTTGCTTTTTCGTTGCTTTTTTCTCATTTCTTTTTGCAGGCCTGAGTCAGCGAGACGGCGTGATGATGACAGGCAGAGAGAGTGAGAGAGACAGAGAGGCAGTGGCAGGAGCGCCAGCTGCTATTCATAGAAAAGTGGTTCGTGGTTCGTGGTTCGTGAAGAGCTTTTCTGAGCTTGGAGGACGAACTGGTCCCGAGTGTCCACAGCTGAAAGGTACATCAGCCACGAAGGATCCGGCAGGCAGACAGCAGGAAGAGCAAAAGACAGGCACTCACACCGTCTGGAGTCGAACGCAGCGCAGAAAAGGGAGAGGCAGAGGTGAGGTGGCGGGCCTCGTGTTGGGCTACTGACGGTCCTGGAACAGCATCCATGTCTGGCCATCATCTTCTTCATCTCTTGGTGCGTTTCTGTTTCTTCTCTGTTTCTTCTTCGTCTCTACGCTGCTGTTTCTGCTGCTTCAACTTCCATGTCGTTGAAATTTTCCTTTTCCTGACTCTTTTTTGCAAAAAGTGTTATTCTTTTTTTCTTTTTGCAAAGTTAACCTTTTTTTCTGCCACTTCTCACCGGCGGTGGCCGCGTGGGCCGAGGCTGAAAGTTAGATGGGTCACATGACTAGGATAAAGCAGCGCATTTGTCAGAAAACGGTACTTACCTAAGCCGTCCCGCCTTATCTAATCGCTTATCTAAGCCCACCCCTGCTGGCGACGAAAGTTTTTTTTTTTTTTATGTCGTTCCTTTTTTGCTTCTTGCGATGCTTCGAAGCGGTTTTGCGACAGACCTGACACCTGCAGATACGGATATCCCAGGCGAAAAGGAAAGAGGGAGAACAGGCGAACTGCTCGTTGGGCCCTGTTGCAGGTTTTGCGGCTAGGTCGGGGGCTCTCTTCTCAGCTCTGGGAGAAGCAGGTCGGCCTGCAACATCGATCGCTGTCTGCTGCCCGTTTCGTCCTTTGCTCCGAACACCCCCCATACATACTCTGTGACTCCTACATATCGAGCAGAGAGGTTATACTTAGATCGGCCAGGAAAACCAGACTACTGCTGTAAGAGCCCGGAGACACGCACAGAGGAGAGAGTCAGACTCTGAAGTCAGGATGTCGGAGCGAGCTCCTCGTGGCACCCGTCCCAGTCTCCGCCGCAGTGCCGTCTCGCACTCGTTCATCCATGATCACCAGCAGTACAAGCCTGCGGTCTCCCCGCCTTCCTACCAGCTAGAGCTTGGCGCCTCCATCTCGGGGACCCTGGAGGATCCCAAGGTCAAGGAGAGCGGCGTCGTTCACTCGCTCTTCGGTGATGCTCTGGCTGCGCTGCCGGCAGACACCCCCAAGCTAGTCGCAACCATCTTCTATGTCGGCGGCGACCAGAGCAAGAATGGCGGCAGGAGCAGTAATGGCCACAGCAACAGCAACAAGAACTCTTCGGCTGACCTGCCTACTGCTGAAGATCCCCTTGAGCCAGCCGCTCCATCCTTACCCCTAGATGCGCTGTATGGCTGTCATGTCTCCCAGCTGTGTCTGACGAGCTTCATACAGACGATCGAAAGTCTCTCGCACCCGTACAGGCGCATGTCCAGCTCGCACAAATGTCTTGACAGGCAGGATAACCCTCGCGTTGTTGAGGTCACCATTACCCCGCCGCCCAGTGGTGAATACCTCTCCTTTGACGAGCTGCGCAAACATGAGAGCATCTGGAGGTTTGAGCGCACCTGGAACGTGGAGGTTGTCCTGCAAATGGAGAATGTCTGGCGGCGTTACAAGCGCCTTGCTGTATTTGATATGGACAGTACCCTCATCCAGCAGGAGGTCATCGATGAGATTGCCAGAGTCACTGGAGTAGAAAAGGAGGTCTCCGTACGTCTTGACACCTTGCGTTCCCTGTTACGACACACACGGTATGAAGTAATAGCGGGCTAACGGGCACTAGGAGATAACCGAGCGTGCGATGAACGGCGAACTAGACTTTGAGGCTTCTCTCAAAGCTAGGGTAGCTCTTCTTAAAGGAACGCCTGCAGATGTATTTGACAAACTCAAGTCCATCATTACCATCTCTCCAGGTGCCCAAGAGCTCTGCACCGCGCTCAAGAAACTTGGGTACAAGACTGCAGTTCTCAGCGGTGGATTTCAGCCACTCGCTGACTTTCTCGCCGATCAACTGGGCCTGGACTACGCAGTTGCAAACCACGTACATCTCACCTTGTTTGTTGTGCTCTGTGCCATTCTGCTTCTTTGCTATCCGGGTTGGTGCCTGCATTTTACTAATTAATATTCCGTACTCTAGCTCGTAATCGATGAAGCCACCCAGACACTCACCGGCACCCTCTCACCGGATCATCCCATAGTAGACGCTAAGCAAAAACGTTCACTACTTCGAGCTCTTGCACTTAAAAACGGCATAGATATGCCTCAGACTCTCGCGGTAGGTGACGGTGCTAACGATCTGCTGATGCTAAAGGAGGCGGGTTTGGGAGTTGCATGGTGCGCAAAAAGCATGGTGCAGTTGGAAGCACCAACGAAGCTGAATGGAGAGTCTCTCTCCGATATCTTGTACCTTCTCGGGTTGAGCGAGCAGGAGGCCCAGTCGTTGATAGTGAGTCCGTCTGTCGACGAGTCGTCGATGAAGGAGTTGACCATAACGGAGCGGTCATCGTAGAAAATCTTTCTCTGCTTGATATCCAAAACAAAAAAAAATGTACATGATTAAAGCGCTACTATACAACTCCCAGATATACTTCATAGCAAGGCATTCTTCTCCTTTGTATCGTCCTTTGCTTTCTCCGCTGAACTGCCAATTCTCTCCTTGGCTCTCTTCTTCAGCACGTTTTCGATAAACGCCTCTCCAGCCTTGTAACTGCTTCTTACCAACGGGCCACTGGCACAGTATAAGAATCCCATCTCCAAGGCTTTCTCCTTCCACATATCAAAGACATCAGGCCTCACGTACTCGTGTACAGCCATATGTCTCTTTGTAGGTCTCATATACTGTCCAAAGGTAACAACATCAACCTCTGACGCACGCAACTGTTTCAACGCATCCAGGACTTGCTCCTCAGTCTCCCCGAGTCCCAGCATCATACTCGTCTTCGTAATAAGATCCGGGTTTGCAGCTTTAGCCGCACGAAGGACAGAAAGCGACTTTTGGAATCCTGCTCGCCTATCCCGAACAAATGGCGTCAGAGCCTCAACAGTCTCAACGTTATGCGCAAACACATCCAAGCCAGACTTGGCCATCAACGACACCATGTCCAAATTTCCGTCAAAATCACCAGTAAGGCATTCGACAAGGATACTGGGTGCCTTGCCCTTGATTCGTCGTACTGTCTCTGCGAAATGTCTTGCTCCGGAGTCTGCTAGATCATCCCTGTCCACGGCTGTGAGAACGACGTAGCCGAGTCCCCATCTAGATAGTGCCTCGGCCGTGTTCTCTGGTTCATGCGGATCAAGTGGTGGAGGAGTGCGGGAAGTCTTCACGCTGCAGAATCGGCATCCGCGAGTACATGTGTCACCCATCAACATAATAGTAGCCGTTGCCGCGGCCTTAGAGCCTCCTCCCCAGCACTCAGAGATATTCGGACATCTAGCCTCCTCGCAGACTGTATGCAGGTTCAATCCTCGAAGATCGTTCTTAATCTTCTTATATGACGATGAATCTGGGATAGATGTTTTCAACCACGACGGGAGACGGGTGATTTCTTTCTTTTTGCCGGGAGGGCCGACAAGGGCAGTTTTGAGGGCGTATGCTTCTTCGGGAGAGAGAGGAGGTTCGACTGCACCGCCTACAAAGTCGGAGAATGATGGACCTTTGTTCAGCTTATCTTTGAAGGTTGTTGGGGTTCTTCTGGTTGTCGGCTTTGACTCTCCGACGGATGACTCCGGGCTAGTCGTTGCGTATGTGCGCGTACTTGTGATGGATCGGAGGACTTGAGAACCAGCCACGCGTACTCGCGCCGCCGTACAAACTGTAGTCGATGCCATGGTAATTGATGGTGTTCAATTCTGGCTGTTTGCTGTGGTAGGCATCCAGTTCGTCCTCTTCGGGAAGAAAAAAAGTCGAGGCCGGGGGAGTTGAAATGGCGCCGATTTGATTGGCGGATTATATATTTTCCACAGAACTTCCGGGGCTGTCAGGGCCATGCACTGCAGCTGGCCCGGAGAGCAGCCAATGGCTGTATATAAGACTCTTTTTATTGATATATTGAGATTACCAATTGTACCTGTCTCGTTTGCCTCTTCACTTTGTCGTTGGAATAAAAGTATGCAGGTTGAAAAAAGCTTTTGAGGAACTGATTGATAAGATCTAATGTTGATCTTATCAGCGGATCTATATTGACCCGATAAACTCTAAATTTAGTGGTCTCCATATATCTGAGCCAAAAAAAAAAAAAAAACCGTTCGGAGCTTGAAGATGGACAACAACATCTTTCTTTTCAACCCCGATATAGCGCGATATCCTTCTCGCGATGCTATCCGAGTCGTTTATCGCGTCCCTTCTGACGTCTAATTCCACGCACACGACATCCTCCAGCCTGAAAGATGTCGGCATCTGCTTGCACGAGTTCAGACCAAACCCGACCATTCAGCTGGGCTTGAAGAAAAGCACCACAGAGCCCAATTGCTTAGCTGTAAATGAGGGTCATATATTCGCGGCGCAATCAGGGAAGGCTGTTTTACATGTGTATAGCAGAGAAAGAAACAACCATGAAGCTACGGTGCCGTTTCCGGAGAAGATACGGAGTCTTGCCCTTGCGGGGGAGGGTATACTGGTTCTAGGGACCGAAGGGGGTAAGCTGATTCTGTGGGAGGTATGCAGTCATCAATTGTACCCCAGTCTACTGGAAATTACTAATTTCATTGACTAGATCTGCACTGGGAGACAGGTAATGACGCCTGCAACCCACCTACAACCTATCACGTCCCTTGTCGTTGACCCAACGAATAATTTCATTCTGTCTGGTTCGGAGGACTCCAGCGTGCATGTCTGGTCTCTTCCAGATCTCATCACCTTCTCCAAACAGTCATCAGCCGATAAAAGCTTGTCAGCAACATACTCTTGTTCTCCAATAAGAACCATCTCCAACCACACAACCGCAATCACTGGCATAGCAGTGGGTCACAGCATAAACCGGTCGAATATTGCCATATCTACTTCTCAGGATGGAACGGCACTTATTTGGGAATACCGAACTGGGAAAATCCTACACACCTACCTACTTCCCTCGCGGCCTCTGTGTATCACAGTCGACCCTGCGGATCGCGCGTTCTATGTTGGCTACGAGGATGGCAGTGTGCAGTTAGTCGATTTTTTCAAAACTCCGTCCGTACAACATATTCTCCACGACACAGACCACCAGAGCACACCCACACAACTATCAGCTGGTGATAAATGGCTACCTCCATCCTCCGAGTTGGGTGCCACCCTTTGCTTGTCCCTGTCGTACGATGGAACAAGCATTTTGACGGGTCACAGGAGCGGTGCCGTCGCATCCTGGGATGTCGGCCGAGCAAGATATGCAGCGTCAATCGCAAGCCTAAACTCCCCTGTCACTAATCTACACATGCTTATGCCCGAAGGCTTAGCCCAGAAAGTAAGCAGAGTTGCCATCCATCAAATAGTTAAGCCACGATTAGACCACACCATGGGGGGTGGGCAGGCATCGGATGCAGTGCCCGCGACATACCACATCAATGTGCATTTGAATGGACCACAGTCCACCGATCCTAGCATTCCTTCATCTGTACTGGATGAATTTTCAGCTGCCTTGTCCCACCCAATCTTCCCCGGGTCAATGATATCCGAGAGTCTGATCGATCTCAAGTCACCTTCCGAAAATACCCCTATCAATAACAACGCCACCCCAGTCGCTCCTGCAGAAGCTTCTGTATGGACAGCCCAAAAGAAAGATCGAAAGGCGCTCGAAATAGAAATTAGAGCCCTAAAAAGACAGATATCCGTTCACAAGGCTACCCACCAGGCGGATCTGGATAATATTATCGCGCTGCGCAAAGATGTTCGCTATTTATCAGATATGAGTATCGAGTTGCTCGAGGAGCAGCGGACAGCACTGGATAAGGAAGCTAAAGAGCGATCTCTAAAGAAAGTCAGTGACCGGGCAGGACGGCAATTATGGTTTAGTGCAGAAAAGGATGGGACGAATGGTGATCATTACAGAGTAAAGCGAGAATATAGGAGCTCAAAATATAATGATGAAGATGACGATGAGGACTTGGATGATGAGGATCTGGATGACGAGGATGAAGAGATGGATGGCTGAATCACGGCCATGGCGAAGAAATGCGAAGTTAATCTTTTTTGCAAATGATACCTGGATATATCCCTGATGGATTTGGAATGATCTTGGAACCAATTGGCAGGAAAATACTATATCCCATGCTCATTTCGGTACCATGGTCTTCAATATAACAGGACATGGTATATTCGATTCTACCCAGCACCCAGTAGGGTCGTATTTTCCCCCAGATCAAGGCCTCCACAGTGCCATCATTCCAGTTCCATTTTAAAGAGACCTGCGCTAAAGAGCTTATCCCCAAGTCATTCGGGCTCCCCGATATTCATTAAAATATAATGGAAATCAACGATTCACCAGCAGCAACCTCAGCTGCACATCCGCCACTTTACTTCACGGATGCCCACTCCATACACCTCCATCCCCTAGCCTTGAATAGCAGGATGTGAATCAAAACTCCACGTTATTGTTGTAAAAATTCAGGGGTGGCTCAAGGGGCCTCAGAGCCAGAAGCGAAAATTGCCACATAGAGTGACCAGGTGTATTGGGAAACCCCATCACTATCCACAACCAATATGAATGATCTTGATCTCTCGCTTCATGAATTTCATCACAGTCTAGTATCATGTTTGTTAGTCACTTATAGCTGTAAAAGGAGTAGAAAGGGGTAGGGAGTCAATATTGCACGTGATGGCCTACTTTGTATACAAAAAGCCTGCGTCTTCTCACTAACAACACCAGAAGTCGATGCCATGGATAACTCAGGACAGCAGCAGCAACAGCAAGATATGGGATTCCCGTTGACAGCCCAAGACAGATGGCCATAATAGGGATCTTGGATGGCTCTCTGACCACTCTAGGGGGCTTTGGGGGTGACCTGGGCCATCTTCTCCTCTTTGGCAGCAGGTTCCTGAAGATGTATCTCCTAAATTCAAGAAGAAAGGGACTGTTATTCTCTTGTTGGACCCATGGATACCCAAAAGGATAATACTTACAGCCATACCATATCCAGCTCACTTACTCTGATGGGCCCTCTCATCTTTACTGCCTGGTGTTCTAGGTCTCACTGTCTGGCTGATGAAAATATACCATTTACTCAAGAAGTTGACAAGAATATCTTGCTCTTAACTGTGAAAAACAACATCAGACTGACGACTAAGCGATGAGAAGATTCACCTAAATCTAACAGGAGGAGGTATATAACTCCCTAAGAATCGAGGGGTGTCATCTTCCTTCGCACATTTTTACCAGTTATCCAGGCATCGAGTTTCCTGCTATTTACGCCAGATCGAGCTATATACCGATTATCAAATTCATTTCATACAGGATAAAGGCATACCTGCAATATACTAACGCCCACAAACCGGATATCTATAGAAGCATACTACCAAAGTACTTCAGGGCAAATACCAAGGTATACCATATTATAGGAATATTCCTAAGTCTCACCCATATCAAGCGGGAAATAGAGAATACTTACTTGAAAGAGGATCACATAACTTACACTGCCACGGGCGGAACCTGCCATACCTCTAGATATAAATCAACCTGCTCCCGAGGTGGGCAAAATAACCAGTCCCACCGACGAAGTTACCATGCCGAAACCCGTAGCGCCCCTGGATCCTGGATATATTAGTACAAGAAGTACACAACACCTGCGCTACATAATCAGGATGTTTCTTGTCAAGCTACTCCTGAGAATAGCTATCTTACTGCTAGATATTGTTTCTATACTCTTAGCAGAGGAAGAGGGACATAGGCGCCAACATACAGCACGCGCCGAGCCGCCGGATGTTCCTAGTAGCGATACAACCACGGCAAACCTCCAAGAAAATGATGGAGTCATAGAGGCGGAAACTCCTGAAAATGAAACTTGGATAATGGAGTATCCTACATACCAATCTCTATACTCCTCTTCCAATACTTTGTCCGATGATGACTCCTCAGAAGAGTCAGAAGAAGAGGTTATTCCAACTTTGGAAGCCTTGTGGGCTAATTGGAATCCAGAACCGGATCAAATAGACTACCCTGATCGACCAACTACTCCAGGGATCTTGGAAACCACCTTGGCCAATGATACGGGCACTATCTGGCTAGTATCAGAGACTGACGGGGAATCAAATCAACTGAGCCACATCGATCAAATACCCCGGATAGCATAGAGTGCATCTTTAACCCAACCGGGAGGTTAGAGATGAGCGACATTGAGTGATAATACGCCTGGAGATACCCACAGGAACAAGGAATACATGATTATCTTTTGCTCAGCATGGCCTCGTTGTCTCCAATTTTCATTGATAACAGGAGAACGGCTATTATCTGCCCTTAAATATTTTCCACTTGTCGGTGTATGCCCAGGTTCCTTTATGTTGTTATTTAGCAAAATGCCTTGGTTTTTGGACCTACTCCATTATATTTCCTAAATGCTAACGCTATGTATTTCCAAAATCCCCCATTTGCTGAAGGGTATATATGGACGGATAGATTGAGCCTTAGGAAATCTGAGGACTAAGTTTTCATTGAAAAATTCCGCTTAAGCAGCTCTCTGGTGCCCGGCCCAGCCGAGACCATGTGTCGTAACTTGCCCTAAATAATCATAAACGAAATAAAGAAAGGGGTAAGGGTGGCCTGTTTTGCAATCCTAGTAGCCACTAGCACTCGTGGCATCGGCTTCCCCGTTGGAATCACCTAGAGCCTCCTTGACGATCTTTACTCCGGAACTAGCTCCAATTCTTGTTGCACCAGCTTGGATCATCTTGATGCAATCATCGGCAGTCCTGATTCCGCCGCTGGCCTTGATCTCCACGGCGCCGTTCGAGCACGATTCCACAACCGCACGCATCAAGGCGACATTCTCCACTGTTGCTCCAGCCCCGTTGAAACCGGTGCTCGTTTTGACAAAGTTCACGCCAGCAGCGCATGAAAGTACACATCCGGCAATGATATCATCCCTGCCTAGCTGTGAAGTTTCCAGGATAACCTTGAGTTTTACCGCAGGCCGTTTCTCCTTGCTGGCGGTCCTAATCATCATGACAGACTGGAAGGCGTCGCTGTAGCGGCCGCTCCTGAGAAAAGGGTAGTTTATCACCATGTCAAGCTCGTTGGCGCCCTTTTCCAGTGCAGTCCTCACCTCCGCAAGCATTTCGGGAATGGGATGTGTGCCTTCGTGGAATCCAATGACACAAGCGACTCCAATACCCGTTCCCTTAAGGTTTTCCACCGCGCGTGTAACCCACTCTAGTCTAACGCAGACGGCAGCGAAACCGTATTCCTTGGCTTCGGCGCACAATGCATCAATTTGGTCCTGAGTAGCAGATTTATCAAGGAGGGTATGGTCTATTGCTTTGGCAATATCGGAGGGCACAGGTTTAGGGTACTGTGAGACGTTAAGGGGCCCGGAAACGCTAGACTTTGCGCGTTGTATAAGGACCCTCCATTTTGCGTCTGTGCGGGATATAAGCTCCATCAGCTCAGTTGCTTCCTTGGATGGTTCGGCCATCTCGAATAGTCATCTATCGGCTTGCTCAGCGGCCTTGGTCAAAAAATGCTGGCTGGGTAGATGTGCGATGGGGCGGGATAAGTGGAGGTAAACAAGTGTCGAAGTAGAAGTAGAAGAAAGAGGAGGGGAGAAACTCCCCCACCTTTTATTTAAGTTCCCCGCGAGAGCGGCTAGTGCGGCACGTGACATGTCATACGAACGATAAGCTTTTGGCCTCCTAACGCTGCTTTTATCGGGGCTTATTTTACCTATTTTATTGTTTTTATTATAGCTGTCGTGGTTATACTGCTGTTGTTTTTGCTGTAGCTATTACTGATGACATCGCTTGTCATTTTGCCATTACTGTGGCCTATTTATTCGATAGCATACTGGAGATGTTAGCTACTTTGGCACGGGAATCCGTACCTATTTCAGGGGTAAAATCTGAGGCAGGGAGTTACCCTCAAATATATTTATATATATATATATATATATATATTGAAAAAATTAATACATATTTAATACGTTCATTTTACCCTCTCATGTTCTTTCGTACATATTTCCCGTCTACGACCATAGACCCATCACTGACAACTCTTGCACTCCGGACCACGGACATCGTCCACCCTTCCGATTCGCTTTGAAGGGCCACCACCTCCTCCGCCTCTCCTATCGTAACCTCCTCCTCCACCGCCGCCTCTGCCTATGCCTCTATTCCTATTTATAGGGTCGCGGCTTGAAGGATTCTTGATATTAAACTGGGAGGCCTCGGCGGCAGCATATGGAGTAAACTAGAGCCTTGGTTAGATGTTGTCATATCCATTCTTCTCCAACCAAGTCCTAGGTTATGAGGATGAAGATTCCTTCTCTAGCCCACCAGCTGCTGGCAGTAGCAGTTACTTACCGAGAACAGGCTGATAAAATAAAGACCAAAAAACACATATAACCATTGGAACAAGCGGCGTATCTTGGCCGAGAGCGGCGGACTTGGTCATAGCAGCAGTTAGATGGCTACTGTATCTCCCGTTTGGCATGACCAGAGTGGGGGTATCAAGAGCTGCTTACTTCTCTAGTATGTGGCCATCGGACACGTATGGTCTATTGAATAAAGACATCTCGACGCGCGGTCTTGTGGCGTCTTTTCGTGCTCCTTCAGACTTTCTTGTGATAACCAAAGGAGGCAGAAGACGGATGGGTAGATGACTAGTACAGGCTATGGTGGTGAGGCTGCCAGCTTTCTCGTGTCTGTCGATCGCTGGAGAGAAAGCTGGAGATGTTGCGAGTTTCGGTTGCGCCTCAAAAAAGTCCAATAATAAACTCTACGCCAGCTTAAGGTTTCTAGTCCCACCAATCGCCAGGCAACCACATTTGTCAGAAATTATGTAATTCGATTAATAATCAATCACGTGAAACTTATTGGAAGCCAGGAAGCAAAACACGCCGCTAGAAAAACATTGAAGTGACGGCCGAAGAAACAGCTGCTACCAATATCCCGAAATGTGCATGCGCCAGTGATGATATGATACTCGGTATATAAATCGCAGCTGCATAACGTGGAAGATGTACGGAGTATATACCCAGCTATTCGCCGTCAATTCCTCCCAATGCAGCAATGGTGTTTAAATTCAAATCATTGTTCAGACCATCCAGCGTCTTGAATCCATCCTCAACGATCCATTTCCGGCCTGGCTGATGAAGAACTTCACAGCTTGCTCCCACCACAAGCAGGCCTGGTGGCCGTGAGCCCTCTTCCTGGACAGCCAAACACACGTGCTCCAATGTTGACCTTATTACCCGTTGGTCAGCGCAGGATGCCCTTTCTATTACTGCGCACGGTGTATCTTTTGGCCAGAGGCTTCTAGACGGAGTTTCATCGTCTTTGCCATCGCCGGTATAAGTTGTCATAGATCCAATTAGGGATGCCAACCGATGCAATGCCATGAGGAAAACAACCGTTTGGCTAGGTATATAGTTCGGTGGAGAGGGTGCCACGCCGTGGCGACCAGTCCCAGTGCATATCAGGACTTGATCTGCCACTCCTCTATGGGTTGGTGGTATATCTGCAAACAAAGGTGCACTCAGAGCACTAGTGATGCCAGGAAGAACAATAGGCTCGTATCCCTTCGCTCGGAAATAGGAGAATTCCTCAGCTCCCCGCCCATAAAGGTATGGATCTCCCTGTTTCAGCCGGAGAACAATTCTGCCGGCTGATAAGCCCTCGGATGCCAGTTCTAGCAATTCCTCCTGTGCTTTGTCTGCATTGCCGGGGAACTTTCGTGCAATGTGAACTTCCGTTCTTCGTGGGATGAGATCGAGAACTGCAGCCGGCACTAGTTTGTCGGAGAGTACAAGGTCTGCTGTTTTAATTGCGTGATATGTTGCCCGTGTCAGCAAGTCGGGGTGACCCGGCCCAGAACCTGCTAGGATGATTTTTCCCTTTTTAGCCTGCGGGCCAGTACTGTTTCCGTTGGCGAGAGGGCTCTTCCCCGCTCCATAAGCTTCCAGCATCTTCTCTACACTAGGAAGTGTTACGCTGGCAAGCTGGCGAAGTGGCCAGTATTCACAGATTTGTGAGAGCCAGCGTATTCTCCTGGTCTTCGATGTAGCGGATACATCCACTACTAATGTGTTGAATGTGTGCTTCTGTGCAGTCGAGTCGTCGGAATCACCCTCAAAGCTATCCTTTTCTGCCTCTTCCTCGATTGCATCCTCTTCCCAAATTCGTTTCCTAAGTATGCCCAGATTTTCAACTGCCGTCCCAAGTCCAGGCGGAAGGAATGAGGCAATTTCTCGCCTTATCCGAGAAGCCAAAGAGCCTCCTTTTCCTGACGTTGTAACTCCAATATGCAAAGGCCCATCAGAATAGGTTGACAATAGTGTGAAAGAGCAAAGTTCCGGTGCATCTGACACATTTACAGGAATTCGAAGCCGCCGACATGT
Source organism: Trichophyton mentagrophytes (assembly GCA_003664465.1). Lineage (NCBI taxonomy): Eukaryota > Fungi > Ascomycota > Eurotiomycetes > Onygenales > Arthrodermataceae > Trichophyton > Trichophyton mentagrophytes. The sequence continues at coordinate 58,445 of QQSR01000031.1, read as the reverse complement.
TCTTGATATGTGATGGGCTGCAGTCTCTTGTTAGCGCTCTGCCCGTTCCCATCATATACAGATACCTACTTAGGGGGTACGTCTTGTCCAAGGTTATAAATACGGCGTCAACAACACACTCTACTTCCTCCCGACCCAATGTGAGGAGATCGCTGTCCTGGAATTCTCTCTGGATCCATTGGACCTGTCCTGCCTCAATTCTCTCGGAAATAGTCGATGGAAGCTTGTTCCCAGGAGGAGATATTAGAATAGGAGTCGCTCCTGAGTTGATAGACTTGGTAATGCGTGCAGCTGCCAGTGGATTAGATCCAATGATCAAATGGATATGAGAATTTGAGTCTATTGCAGCCAGAAGAGGGATTCGCCTCCCAAATCCGGCGGGTGAACCAGTCATTGCCACCGTCTAAACCCGATGCTCCTCTTCTTGGGTCCCGGTAAATATTAGTTCAATGGCGATAGGAAGATCGTCTTGGAATGTATAAGTCCAGAATTTGGTCACGGTAGCTGTTGATGCCAGCAATATCGAAAGTTGCAACCACCACGGACGGGATCTGATAAAAATGTTGATAAGAGGGTTAAGAGTCGCCAATGGATTCATAAAGCAGGATATCCAATAATATTAGAATTTGTTTCTGGTTCCTGGAGAAATTGTTTTCTCCTCGTTCTGAACCCGAACGATGGGGTATCAAGATTATGATCTATATGGCGGCTGAACCCTCTCCACAGCTATGCAGGGGTGGTATCGGTGTTTGGGGATGAGGTATAGGATGGATATAGCCACCCACGCAGCCTTTGGACTGTAGGTGATGAATTTTTAAGGTACTTAGATGGTCAAGTCTTTTATATATACTCGCCTTCTCGTACTTTTTTCTTTCAGCTCGATTGCGTGATTCTTTTGGGAAGTGGGCAATCATAAGCGCGCGCTTAACGCTTAACATTAGTAATACAAATACCTGCTTATGTGATTAATGCCAAGACATAGAGACCTGTTTGGTTTGACGCTGGGAAAGGCGAAGCTGGAGAGCAACAAGCGACAGCTTCAGACGACCAAGCAGGCGGACAAGGAGCTCTTCCAACAACCACGCTCAGTTCCCTTGATACTCAGCTCTGGAGGGAGACACCCTTCACTCTCCGTTACGTTTTTTTCTCACACCTGTCACTCATTATCCAATAATCCAGTCGTTGGAGTAGCCAGGTCCGCAAGATACTCATCATGTCGGATGGCACATTGTTCAAGCCTGAGAAGGACTTCACGAAGGATGTCGACCAGCAGATCCCCGAGGCCGAAGCGCTTGCTAAGGTATGCCAAATTCTCGCCGTGCCTACTAGCGGTAGTACTGACGGGTGGTGTTATAGACAAATGTACAAGGCGCTATCGACAAGCTCCTCGTGTTAGAGAAACAAGCACGACAGGTACGGGATTTACAATCCACATGTTGTGAATACAGGATTTAATAAAGTGTTTTCTTTTAAGGCATCCGATCTTCCTTCGACCTCGAGGCTGTTGGTGGGCATTGTTACAATCTGCAAAAATGCTCGCGAGTGGGAGCTCCTGAACGAACAAGTCATTGCTCTTTCGAAGAAGCATGGCCAGCTCAAACAGGCGATAACAAAGATGGTTCAGGTGGTGATGGAGTTCTTGGATAAAACACCAAATTTGGAGAGTAAACTGGCCTTGATCGAAACGTTAAGGACGGTAACGGAGGGGAAGGTATGTGTTCCTTCCGATAGCCACGTGTTGACGAATACTAACCAGGAACTTGTTAGATCTTTGTTGAAGTGGAGAGAGCGCGGGTAACTCGGGCTTTATCCGATATTAAGAAGAGCCAGGGCGATATCGATTCTGCCGCCGACATTCTTTGCGAGCTACAGGTTGAGACCTTTGGATCCATGGCCCGAAGAGAGAAGACGGAATTCATTCTGGAACAGGTTGCTCTTTGCATAAAAAGGAAGGACTGGACACAGGCGAATATCCTCAGCCGCAAGATCACCACGAAATTCTTCACCCGGAAACCCAAGCGGACTCCCGAACAAATTGAAAAGGACAATAAGGAGGCTGAAGAGAAAGAAAAGAAACGCAGCCCCGATGATCCTCCAGTGGAGAAGCCAGAGGATGTTACAGATCTGAAGCTTCTTTACTACGAACAGCAAATTATCCTTGCAAATCATGAAAGCAAGTACCTTGATGTGTGCAAACATTATCGACAGGTTCTCGACACCGAGTCTGTTGAAGAAAACTCTGAACAGCTGCGTGCGGTAAGTTTAGGATCCTCTGTATATTTAGGTCACAAATAAACTAACTTGAAGTGACAGGTTTTGCAACGGGTCATCTACTATGTTATACTCTCTCCTTTTGACAATGAGCAGTCAGATCTTTTGCACCGTATTCAAGCCGATACGCGGAACTCTCTTGTTCCCGTGGAGGCTCGGCTGGTCAAACTTTTCACAATCAATGAGTTGATGCGTTGGCCCATGGTTGCAGAACAATTCGGGCCCCATCTCTGCAGCACTGATGTATTCAGCGCCAAAACTAACCACACAGCTGATGACCAGGCCTACCAACGCTGGCAAGATCTCCGGAAGCGTGTCATTGAACACAATGTCCGTGTCATTGCCAAATACTATACTCGCATCGAGATGGGCCGACTAACTCAGCTCCTCGACCTAGACGAGGAGGAGACGGAGAAATACATCAGTGATCTCGTTACTTCCAAGACAATCTACGCTAAAATTGATCGCCCAGCCAGACTTGTCAACTTTGCCAAACCGCGGGATGCAGATGACGTTCTGAACGAATGGAGCAGTAACATGAAGAGCTTGCTTGGATTGCTGGAGAGAATTGACCACCTGATCACTAAGGAGGAGATGATGGCCAGGATTCTTCCGTCCAAGGCCGGAAGGTCGAAGGCACGTTGATAGATATGTTTGTTCGCAAATGTGCATTGATATGTACAACAAATAAGATGCCTATAGACAAGCAGCCATTGCCCAACTGCACTTCGTTTTCATGATACTATTCCGTTCTAACAAGTCCCTTGCATATGTAAAATATGCAGCGGAACTACCAATGGTATGGTCTGGTCTAGTCCGATCCTGTCTAAATATTCGCGTCGTCTATAACTCTAAGATCAAGGTTCTTTCGTAATCGTTCAACGGGGCCGCGAATCTGTCTAGAATGGCATGTCCATATTCTCAACATCGTCATCGCCCGAGTTTTTCTTACTATTACCATCTAATCCCTCTATGTGAAGCCTGATAAACTGCACCGCTCCATCCAAATATGGTCTCTGGCTAGGCAAAAAGTGGCCACCAGGGTGCCACAAGACCCTACCATCAGATTCAGGGTTTCCAGCACAGGACTCAATCAATTTCCTGCTCCTTGCTTCTTCAACTATCATATCCAATGTCCCCAAAACATGTAACACGGGCGTCTGAATCTTGGGATGTTCATAGAATGCTCTATACCGGGTGCCAGGAGCTATAAATCCTCCGTAACATATCGCAAATTTCATCGGCGGGTGTGGGATGCTGGCAAAAGAAGATGGAAATGGAATACCAGTCACCATCTTTTTATCCTCTGGTCCTTGTGGTGGCTTTTGAGGATCTCGCTGGTTTCCGCCGGAAGACTTATAGACGAGTTCTTGCTGATTGTTTGCGGGATCAGACATGTAGCTGAATGCTTTGCTTCGGTCTGGTTCAAGTAAGCTGGCTACCATTGCTGCTAGACAGGCGCCCTGCGAAAAGCCAATGACACCGTCAAACGGCCCTTCATCTGCAAGCACACTGGCGACAGTTGCCAGGCCTTTCTCCATCCCCATGTATTCCGGGGGGTCAACGATATCTGAACGACGCCACCATGCAAATGCTTCAGGCGCTTCATCGGTTGTTGAACCGCCATTAGAAACTGGTGTATAATTGGGTATATCGGAGGGGCTCAGCCCTATAGGGCCGGATGGATATGACAGAGTAACGGAGTATGCAGGGAGATTCTTTTGTATGTGCTTCTCTAGAGCGCGGGATTTGGCATGGAACAGCGAGCCAGACTGAGTATATCCATGGAGCATGAGGATTTTAAGTGGCTTTCCTGTTGACTTTGCCATGGTTCAATTGATAAATGCCGCCGTGTTGGCTACGATGGTATTATTTCCTTCGGCGGCCACAAATATCGACCACTCTTGTCAATTATATAAAGGAATAAAGATGGATGTTTCTAATGTCCCAGCATCCTCCAGATGTTGGCGCAGGGGCCACTTTGCGGGATTCGGAGCGTCTTTTATCCGTTCTGCACGCCACCGGGGACGGGACCATATATATTATCAACGTCGACAATGTTAGTTTGGGTTCGATTATTGCAGAGCTACTGTCAAGCAATATGTAACATGGTAGTTCTGATGGTAAAAATAAAATAGAATAAAATGACAACTACTCGAACCTACGGGGTCCGAAGACAAAAACGAAGTGAGAACCTACTATGTAGGTTCCCGGAAACATGTGCGTTATTTGTAGCCTCTTCGTTGATATGTCAAGGGAATCAACTGCTTTCAACCCGCTAATCTGCAGCTGGATTTGGCGGAGTCCCAAATTGGATAGAGTCAATGGGTTCATCCATGGATCCATTGTGCTAGATGCCACCCGGATCATTTATCTTCCATGGGCTGGGCTTAGGTACAAAAATAGTGGACGCAAAAAAGAGTCACCGAGGCTCGAACCTGGGGCAAAAAGCGAAGTTGAGACAAGGTCTCGAATATTCAACTTATGAATGAAGGTTATCTGGCCTCTTCGCTGTCCAAACAGGCCGTCAACTCGATCTTGAACCCCCAAAGTTGACCAAAAACAAGGTGTTGCGGCTCATTTCCACGTGACTAACCTAAAATTAGCTAAAAGTTATGATGACATAATCATTAATTTTGAGTGGGTTTTGTTTTTTTTGGTTCTTTTTGCATGTGAAGGGAAGAAGCGCCGCGATGGGATGGAGATTCAGGTAGAAAAAAAGGACAGGTAGACTGGACAGGATCGAGATCTCTGACGTTTTATCCCACAGCATATCCCCAAGCTGTATCCCAAGGAAAAGTGCCTTGTGCATTTGGCTGTTACCCCCAAGGGGCGCATAATGACCAACAACCTGACGCGATTCACGACACACCTTTTTTGCGACTGAGAGAGTGGGCTTTGTGGATAAAAATTAGTTGCAGGCAGAGGAGCGCTGGCTGAAATATATCGACTGTGGAAGGTATGTTATTTTCCCAAAACATGGAGGGGTTTAAATCGGTGGCCACATCTTCTAACCAGCTCATGTAGTCAGTCATGGAGAAGTACTCCCAGTTCCGTGATCGAGGTGCGTTCGCTTGCAGCTATGGTGTTATGAATCCGGTGCTCGGGATGCGCTGACAGCATACAGCTTCGGGAATCGCTCCGTTTCTACCTATCGTGGGCCAGACACCTACAATATCAGTTTTATTCCACACCTTTCTGTTTGTTGTGCGATTCCCACTGTTAATATCAGCCTGTCTCTTCTATTTCTGCATACTGCAGTGGCTTCCCATAGGAAGTCTAGGGACGAAGGTATCTCTTTGGACAATACTGGGCATACCGGGCATATGGTGGGTAGATCTACAGATTGAAGGGGTTAAGAAAGGGTGAGTTGGATCCATACGTCCACCAGCGACATCTTTGAAGTGCTTCATTGACACACACCACTACACAGATCGTTGGCGAAGCATCTACAAACACGTCTTCCCGGGCCAGGAACAGTAATTGCTTCGTCGTTCACTAGCCCCATTGATGTTGTCTATCTAGCGGCAATATTCAATCCGGTGTTTACCACCTCTTATCCCGGGACACGTAAGGTGAAGCAGGTTTCGCTTCTGCAAGCTATTATTCATGCTTTCGACTCGCCAGAGCCAACGCCCCCCCATTCATCCAAGGCGGATCTAACCGACATATCAACGCTTATTAAACGGCATCCAGACCGCTGTATTGTCGTTTTCCCTGAATGCACTACCACCAACGGTAAGGGGATTCTTGAGCTCAGCCCTTCTCTGTGTTCAGCATCACCATCTACCAAGATATTCCCTATCAATCTTCGCTATGAGCCAGCTGATGTCACGACACCGATCCCGGGATCATATGCGCGGTTTGTTTGGAACCTGTTGAGCAAACCAAGTCATTTTATCCGGGTGCGTATTGCCGAAAGTGTAAGCCAAGAAAGCGCTGCAAATACGCCAGCCCAGAACAAGCAGGATGGGTCCGATGCAACCTTGAATCCTGAACAGCAGACAATGATGTTCTTGGTCGGAGATTCGCTTGCCCGGCTGGGACGGGTGAAGAGGGTCGGGCTGGGGGTTAGACAAAAGCAAGAGTTCGTCAGAATGTGGGATAAAACTAGAAAGTGAATAAAGCCGGGCAGGCTATTAATATGAACGACTACATATTTCAACACATCTTTTTCAGTGTCTTCGAAAAGATAATTCAGGCCTACTGGCATTGATTTAAGAGGCAAAAAGGCTTAAATGTAGCAAATTTGGGCAAGGAAGCTCTCTTCCAACAAGACACGACGTTGAAATACTGTCTTGCTCATAAAAAATGACCCGGAAGCTCGTCGAGCCGTATAGCCACTAGGGAACCCATCTATTTCTTTCCGCTGGGAGGAGTGTAGGTGGCGCTGCCCTGGCCATTGTTGTAGTAAGTGCTTCCGTTTGGATTGCTGTAGTAGTACGATCCATTGCTGCCAAGGCCACACTGTCAGTATCGATCTCATGTATGCTCTGAATGGCAAAAAGCATTGACTTACGAATTGGAGTAATGGTAAGAATTGGAGTTGGCAGCGGAAGAGCCATAGTCACGGGCGCAATAATGGTTTCCCTAGATCTGGTCAACAGTACGCTCTCGAATGGTGAATACACGCAATTGACCAGGATGTCAGCTCATTATTGCCCATGAAGGGCATTCTGGTCAGCATATCAATGAAAACATGCTGTGGAAACCAAAAGAATACAGCATGACAGAAGTCCAGAATATCTGTAAGTGCTGACAGGCTAGGGGACGTGTTGGGTAGAAGTTTCCCTTATATAGGCAGATCTAGCTTGGGCTCTCCGCTCATCCTTTGTCCGGCAGTCTGGCGGTAACGGAGACGGCAGAGTTACTTTCCCTTCTTCCATTTGGGGTCCCATAATTATTCTGAAACATGCCGTTCATCTTCCAATCCCGGAGAGACATGACGGAACTAGAGGCATTAGTTGTATATGCTAAGGCTTTGAGTTGCGAATAAGACCGAATTGTCTGCCACGGGGAGAAGCATATCCAGGGAATATCCTGACCGGGTTGGACTATATGTGCCGGAGGAACGCAATCAGTTTGCTCAGCAATTATTGCTGCTCTATGTCTTGGATCTGCGGCTTCTTCTGGGAGTAAGTCTGTCGGCGACTCAAAGCCCGCAACGACATTGTTGTCCTGCAAGGCGAGTTGCAATACTTGGCGCGAGTACGAAGTATAAAGAAGAATTGCATTTTAACGTCGTAGTTAGCTACTTTGCAAGGAATATCTGATATGATATTGTTAAGCCTTGAAGGCCTATATTGTGTTGTTGTTATTGCCTTTCTCTTTTCGGAAGTTGAACCTCGGGACGGGAAGCAATACCCACGTGACTAACTAAACCTAAATCCGGTCCTTATTTTATCCGATGTCACATCATGTGACCCACGCGTCGCTCGTGTCCGCGAGAGGGAGATTCAACATCAGCAACAACAACATCAAGGCATCAATATCAATCAAGATGACAGCCATTGTTCAATTGACACTGTTTGATTTACCCATTGATACCTGGTCACTAGCTTCTGCTAGTCAGGGGCTAGGGTAACAAGCCTTTGTGATATCAGCCTGGCTAGACAGGCTTCTTGGAAAATGCTATTGATTTATACCCCCTACAAAACCGTTCCTATTGATCAGCAACGCGGTTAGTCCCGAGACGCTGGATTGTCATAGCAGCTATATTAGTGGAATGCCTTAATATTGAGCGCTAAATTAATGTTTGTCAGCATGACTATTTTCTTTCCCTGACGCGAGCTGCCTTTGAAATTTATTCTCTATACCAAGGCCACCCAAAGCAGTCATGTCCTTCTAGGAGGTGTTGCTACCAAAAATATGCAGGACGTGTTCTACGAACATCCTATACTTGAACTGACGGAAGTTGACGCAAAGCAGAAAGGCAAGGAATCACATTCGAACGTGGTCGAAGTGTCTCGTGGATGTCCTGCCAGCGGAGTATCCAATCTCTTTTGTCAGCCCATGTGTTGCTAGTCCTCTATGCGCTGGCCATATCTTCGGGATTCACCACAGCTCACTTCTATTTAAATGAAGTCAAGGTCCCTCACTAACCTACCTACTCTTTCACTCTTCTCTCTCTGATCTTCTCCCCCTACCCTTCACTTGACTCACGAGGGAAGAGGTGAGAGTCCATATCTTGCCTATTACATCAGAGGATTTACTTCTCCTAGGCCACTACCATTAAATCGAATCAGTCTATCCTCTCTATGAGTTCCTGACCACAAGTACGAAAACCGTATCCTGCGTTGCATTTCTTTGCTGATCAAGTTGAAAGTGGACACACCCTTTACTGGAACCATGGACACCCAACCAGTACAGTTACCACTGCGGGATGTGGTTGATATTCATCGTCAAACTTGCGGATTACACCCAGAAGACTCGCCCAACTGCAATGTCTACACCCTGAAAGGCGAGGCGTGCCGCTATAAAGGCAGAAATGGGACTGAACCAAATGGAACCATTCCAGGAAAACTGCCAGTATGTGGCATGCATCGTCCTTTTGCTCCATCATCTGCTCGTTGCAAGGCGATATTGCCTTGTGGCTTTGAGTGCGGGAGATTGTTCAAATGGAGCCCCGGTGAAGTTAGGCTTTGCCCTGATCATGACGACAAGTCCCAGCCTTGCTACTTCATGATAATCCCAACAGAACTGAGAATGAAGATTTACCAGCAGCTGTTTCTCGAACCTCAAACCGATCAACAGCCTTGCTCTGATTCCCGCAACACCAAAGGCAATCGGACCAGCATTTTCCGCGTCAACCGCAAAATTAATGAAGAAGCTACGTCGGTTTTCTATGGATACCCCAAGTATACCATCGAGGTGGGCCCTGATCATATACACATGTCTGGCGATCTGTGGAAGTGGAAATACTACAAAAACCTGCTGATTGAGAAGGCTCGCCTAAGCAAATCAGAAAACTCTTCGGATCGTCCCGTTGCCCTACTAGGAGCTCCCTCGCACCCTTTTCTCAAATGTACTACCCTAAACCTGCCAATGGGTGTGGCCAACTTTTCGAAAATGAGATCTTTCCACATCCATATTCACCTCAACCACCCTCAGAAGAAGGGCCAGGGCCGATCCAACTTTACTAATATGTCGTTACAATACACCTGGGAGCGCGACATGAAAAACAGTTATCATATGGTTGCTGACAATTTACAAAAGCTGGAAGTCTTTCTGAAGTTAGTGAAACCTAATATTCACACCTTGGCAATCTCAATCCAGATCGACTACAGCTTCACCGGGAAGCTGTCTGATTGCCTGAGATACCCTGTTCATGCTCTCCGCTGGCTCAGCCGCCTCCGATCCGTTACCAATGTGTCTGTCGAGACCGTAGAGTGGGGAAATGAGACTTTCAGCGTTCTCCCGCACGTGAACTACCGGCCGTCTCCTTCCCGACCAACCCTTATCCCTCTTAACACCACCCAGGTACCCAAGGAAGAAATGAAAAAGTATACTACATTCCATGCAAAGATTGCTATCTGGGAGAAGCTAGTTTCTACCACAGAAAAGTGCGCAACCAACACTCGCATCATGAACGCCTACTGGAGACTGGAAAATTTGCTCTGGATCTTTCAGACTGCTGGAGTCCGCCAGTTTCGAGACAATAATGACACTCTGCCTGATCTTCTTTACAGAGCCAGATGTGCGCTTCATAACGATGACATGGATGGGATGAATGATGCGGCGATTGAGGTAGTGAAATACTGGTCTGAACATATTGATCTGGAGAGAGACTTAAGACATTGGGCTTGGAAAGAGTTCCTCATGGTAAACACCCTGACTGCACCGAATACACCCTCTACCCTCGGGGAGGTACTGGAAATGTTGAAAGATGCAGGTATTAGTAGCTCAGCCCTCCCCCAGATTCCACTGAGACTTGCCGGCGCATCAGCACCATAGTTTGGCATCCAGAGGGGAAATTGGACCACGTCGTGAATAAGTTAGGCGGGTGAATTTGGACGGGACTTTTATTCACAACTTTCCCCGTCCATGCTCTTTTCCCTATTTTCATTTCTTTGTTTCTTTGCCCGCTGCGTTGTGGTTATGTTACCAGAGGGTATTTCTTTGATTTCTTCCTTCACTTGACTATCAATTCACCGCGAACTCTTATCTGGGAGCCCCTATCCAAGATTTAACTAAGGCAGCGTGATAACTATCTTACAGATTGCCCTATTATTAGAGAAGCGAATAGCATTGTGAAGGCAAATCCATCTTTTAATCAACTTTCTCTTACATTATCCGAGGGCAAGCAGGTAAAATATCCTAGTAGCTGAGACAAAATACCAATTCATTTACAAGAGAATGGAAGTGATAAGTATACAGCATTCGAATTCCTAGCAAGGCCAGATACAAGTAATGGAAATACTAGAGAGAAAAGATTACTTCAAGCCACTGTGCCTAGTCCACAATGTAGCTCCCGGAGAGTCATATATTATCCAGGCCAGGAGGCTCAGACATATAACCTTCCACTCCTGAATGTGTTTAGAAGCTGGAAAGCCGGAGTTTCCGCAACAGTAAGTTTGAATTATTCGACTCAAGTCTTCTCCACCCCCTATCTGACGCACTGCCAGTCGAAACAAAAAGACCGACTTAAAAGGCATTCGAGAATTGCCCAGCATGACTTGGAGAAGCCAACTAGGCAGACGTTTCATGTGAAGATCGAAGATTAACAGTGAAGAGTCAAGAAGACAAGAAGCAACAAAAGCAAGAAAGCAAAGGTTCTGATTTGATTGCCAGATATCCGGAACTCCCGCCATCCATCAAATTTTGTGCCAACCCTGAAAAGGGGTCGACATGAGAAACAAGAAGGCAACAGGGTGATGATCTCCATCTTCTATCTGTCTGGTATCATCGAGCAAGAAATTTCGAAAGCGGAAGCATGGAAAGTCGGGATATTTGGGAGAAAAAGAATCGACAACGACAACGCTGCCATATTGCATTAAATAAGCTCTTTTCACATTTTTTGGTATTTGGAGAATATTATGTTGTTGGGTGTGGTGCGGTGTGGTATGGTGAGAAAAGGGGGTTGAGGTCTGCGGGCGGGTTGCCTTGGTTCGTCGTTAAGAAAGCTATTTTATGACAGGTTGCATTGTGATCCTTTTGTATTCATATCCCATTTTTAACACATTTTTTTGGTATTGGCGTTAAGTCATCCTCTACTTTCTCCTGAAAGAGCATCCCTCGGTCAATCTGGCCTTTCCACCGGTGGGTTGGCAAAGGACGGTAGAGCAGCCAGCGCAGATGACGACGGTCTGGGCATGCGAGAAGACGGTGGTGATTGTGAAGCAGCCGGGGCACTTGACGTCCATGAAGAAGGATCGGGGAGCAGGCACAAGGGTCTGTAGAAGGTAGAAATTCAAGGGTTAGATATTTTTCGATGACTTGTCACTCCGGCCATATATAACTTCGCTTAATAGGGCGATGCGACGGTGCAACGGTGATGCCGACAGCACATACCTTGAGCTTGTGCTTGCGAGCCTCAGACTGGGGCTGGGGGTTAAGAAGATCGACCGCGAGAACCTATTCATCGATATCCGTCAGCAATTTTGTCCATATGGCTGCCATATTCAGAGCCCTGGTCGACGCCATCATGGAGGTTTTTGACTCATGCAGCTTCATCTAGCGGCGAAAGAGCGGCATCGGCGCTGTCAGGAGAACGAGAAGACATACCATGTTGACTCAATATGTCTTGTCTGGAGGATGAGATGTGACGAGGGAGCGCTTCTAGAGGTGGTTTTGCGAGAGAGTCGACGGTCGAGCAGGAGAAGAAGCGAGGAAGAGGAAGAAGCGAGGTTGAAGTCAAGATCGTGTGAGAAGTTGCGAGTTTTCGCACACAGAAAATTTGACGGCCCGAAAGCGGTTAGCGTGGGTGGAAGTCGCTTAGCTAGCCTGTTGTGGTTTAGTTGATTAGGTAATACAACTAGTCTGTTTTAGGCAAGAAGGACAACCATCTCGAAAACACGAAAAAGACGCAAAAGATGAACAAGACATGGGAGATTGATCCAAGGGATATTGGACGAGATGAACTTGGACAGACAGTCAAGGTAGTGAAGATGTTTGTTGCTTGCTTCAGCCTTGTTTGTTGGAGTTTGACTCTGGGGTTTGCTGGATGCCAGCAAACCTTGAAGGGGCATGGCTATATAAGGGCGGCTTTCTACCCCTTTCGCTCGGGGATAACTACCAGAAGCAAGGCTACATACATGGCTTGATATTCTTATACAACTTCGATACCCTTTTAACCTTGAACAAGAGTGATTCTGTGATTCTCTTTGTTGGATTTGATTGTCGTTGGTATATTGATCCAGTTGAACAAATACTATACCTCTATTTGAGACCGCCCCTGAAACTCCAACGGAGTGAATACTCGCTTTCTATAATACACCTACTGGTCTGAATATATCTCTTGATAATGGGAGATAGACTACATTACTTGCGGTGGAAGCCTACTATCATGGCTCGTTCCCCGAATAACCCATCTAATAACACACTACTCAGATCCCAAGGGCCTGTTTCAAGTCCGTCGACTCGAGCTACCAGTTGTCTTCAAGGCCAGGGTATTGCTCGGTATGTGAGGGGCTCATATACATTATTCTCTGGCTATAATATAGACCAGATCAATGGCATCTTGGTCAGTGATGACGGCAAGGGCTTTTTGCTAGCTGTACCGCCTGGAGCCTCGTTGCGTTCAACCGCTGGATCAAGCTCGGCTCGAAGAGAATCATTTAGGCCTACAGGACATCCTTCAACAATCTCTGATTATGAGATAGCAAAAGAAGAACAGGATTTCGAGGATGCTGTCCAGAACTCACTCAAAGACCATAGGACTCCTGTCGCAGCCTCTTGTGGGCGTGGTCAGCATAGTAATACTGTTGCCGATAGGCATTCTGCAACTTCCCATCGGCCCCAGCCGCCCTTAGACATCCAGACGCTCTGGCGATTGTACAAAGAACAACAGGAGACCAGCGCTGCTAGGCAGCAACCGGTCCCAGAGATTCGGCCCGCGGTAGCGCATAGGATAACCTGCACTATCTGCCGTGGCAGTCGGGCTGTCCGTCAGGATGAAGCTATCGCCGATGGTCTACCTATTTGCGAAAGTTGCTGTGACGAAATATTACGAGCTGAACAGTCGAGAGCCGAGCAGGCGGTGGAAAAAGAGAGGCGAGTTCGTTTTGCTTGATCTTGCCAATCTTTCATTCCATTCTTTGCGATCAAATCAACATTTTCTTTTTCAACCTAGTATTATTTCCGGGATTTGGATGGAGATTATCGGAGAACCAGGGCTCACAATAATGATTTCTGTCGGAGTGGCATAGAGTTGGAATATCCTATGAAGGGGAACACTAGTCGAGAGCTGTTATACTAAGTCCAACGTCAGTCCAGATGGGAAATTTAAGGCAAAGGGAGCTGATTAAGAATAATGCCATTCCATTAATCGCTAAACGAAGTCAAATTTACTTGAGCAAAAAAATATCAAAAACATACGACAGTCGGGATTCGCTGGTGGTCACCCACCCAACTACTAACCGACCGGCAAGTGGCTTAAGTACAGCTGAGCGGACGGGAAGCTCTGTTTTCCACTTCCTGTGGTCGTATGTGCTAGATACATACACGAGAGGATTGATATAGGACAGATACAGCTTGGTAGCTCGCCACTCTGTTTTCGTGGATATAGTGAGGCATTCCATTCGTATAGCTAATCTGAATTATGAAGTTACCACTGCATAGGAGTAGCATTTATATTCTATTCTGAAGGCACGCTATATCTTGGTATGAAGCAGCTCTTCTTTCAAACATAAGCTAGTAGATGCATAAAATTGATCAGTGAACCTCCCTTTATTAATGAATGCATTGCATTCTTGCGAGGTCCTGATCTCCTAAGGATTTTTGGCTTTTAGGGGATCCGCAGTGTCGACGCAGGGGTACTTGATGGTCAAGCACCAGATATCCAAATAGTCGCATATGCTGGTAATCACATCGAACTAGATATAAAATGGTTAATAATAAGCCACAGAGTATTCATCGTATATAAGTAAACTCACCACAAAACTTCCGTATATACCAACGGCAAGGCCCAGACACGTAAAGACAAAGGCAACTTGGTTCTGCCCAGAGCCTATGAAGCTCTTCTCTAACAACCCAAGTCTCGGAATTAAACCATCGATAACGCCCACGGCAAGAGGAAGGTTAAGCACGTTGTGGTATGGGAAATCAAGCTTAACAAGGTGAGCGACAATCATCTGCCCGACCGAGTAGGCGTTAAGGATACCAGCGAATAGGATGACGGGGACGAGGTGGTTTTGTAGTATTTCCGGATTCATGTACAGGTACGGCACTAGCAATGTCCATGGTAAAATTGCAGGCAACAAGCCGTAAAGCGGAGTGTATTTACTGTCTTCGCCACTGTCCCTGTTACTACCAACTGCCTTCTTGGTCATATAAGCCTGTGGATCTAGTCGGCGTTCAGCGATGCGTCTCTCCACGACTTTCAGAACGTTCATGATACTGGTCACGGTGCTGAAGAGGAGAACAACTCCGCCGTAAATCAACCACCATGTAGTGAAGGGAAGGTTGTAAGCGGAATCCGAAAGTATTGAGAAGTGTGGGATTCCTAGAGATGGCAGCATGGGCCTGTGCCAGAAACTTCCCCCTCCAAGGAGTGCAGTGGTAAGGAAAACGAAGCAAAGCGACAGAATACCCTCAACAGGACCGGAGACGATACCAAGTGTGAGGACATGGGTATGGTATTCCTCCCATGTTTGGACATAGAACGTGAAGACCGCTGGCGTTATGTTAGATTGGTCAATTATATAGATCAGCCGGGTATAACTCACCGCCGAAAAGAGTGAGAACAGTTGCCCAACTCTGTCCCAGGTTCACTGCACCGGCAAATATAAGGACTCCAAGGCCAGTGTTGCAAGCATCAACACCTATACAGCAGTTAGCATAAGCCTGTGGTTCCTACAACAGGGCCAAGCTTACCATGGTCGAACAATTCTCCCAAAGGCCCGCTCTGTTTTGTTCGTCGACTATTGGTTCAGTTAGCAAGGTACTCTGCCCTGGTTAAGAGTAGTATGACATACGCCTGAGTCCCGTCAACAGCATCGAAAGTCTGGTATAAGAAGAGCCCCACGGCCCAGCTGAGGTATACCCAGGGCGGACAATCCTTGTCCAGAGTAGGGTTGTACCACAGCAGAGTTAAGAAATTCACAACGACGAATGAGAAACCCGTCAGTGTAATCTATGATATTCCAATAAGCATATCTCTAGCTTGTAGTTAATTTCATAGAGCTTGCTTACAAGATTCGGCCTATAATATCGTGTCAGTATGCTCCATCAATTGCAGCGAAGAGAAGCCATTGACTTACGCCATCGACATAGGGAAAAGATTAATAACATAGTTCGTATAAAAGGGCTTCAGAATGTATTTCGAGGTCAACGACTTATCAACAGAAGCGTATTTGTATTGTTTCAGGCCGTCGAGGGCCTCCGCTCGTATATAGGTCATCTTTGGTCTTTCGGTCTCCTCAACTGTGTATTAAAAGTAACAACCGAGAACCACAAGTAGGCAAATTTAAGCCACAGAGCCAGTATCAAAGCCAACAAAGGAGATATTAAAGGGCCCTTTTCCAAGAGAAAACCGTCGATATTATGTCCAATCTCGCAAAGGGAGGCGGGGACTGGGGGGGGTGGTTGTGTGTATATGAAGACCCTTGCTCGGGGATTGCCCGAGTATATAAACCAGGTAGATGGGCTATTCTAGTTAGCCACAGCGGTCAGGTGACAAAAGAAAGAAAGGAGAGCCCCAGTGAATGCACGAAAGCCACGCGCTGCTTGATTGCTTCTTCATCACTTGGCCTGTTTTTTGGTGTTATTGAAGAGCGACGGGAAAAAAGAAGGAAAAAAAAAGTGACGTTTTTTGTGTTGACCTGCCAAGACCAGGATCGGCTTGGCAGGGACCGAGCGCCGGCGGGAAAGTTATCAGATCATAAGATCGGGGATGGACTGACAGCCCACGGAGGCGAAGATAAAAAGAGGATGCTGAGCTGGTTTGATACTAATATATATTCTGAAATGAGCTTCAGTGGTGGCAAGATGCTAAGATATACATGTATAAAAGAAAAGGACCCAGAAACTCGGTGTACTACTAGTCCAGCTATCTGCTTCTGGCCGGAGTGTTTGATAGAGGGAGTCGACTCCCTCAGGACGCCTCTCGGCTTACATGGTTTCCATCCATCTCCTTCCCGGGAAGATACCACGAATCAACATTCATTCTTGATTCCCCTTCTTACCCATACGGAAGAGCAAATACATGATGTAGATTTCTCTAGCAGTTTCGACAGCGAACGGCCGAATTAACCGACAGGGCTCCATGGCATTGGGATAAGAATCCTACTCTTCATCGTCTGGATCAATGGAACAGTCTTGTGTACCGTGTCGGCCCAGCCCTCGAGTTCCCACGACTGTTCACGTCTCTTCTTTCGTTCTTCCAGGTCCGCAAACTGCCACAGATGGTGGACGGTGTTGAGGTCACCAATCTGCACGAACCATGCACCGACTCCTTCCATGATCTGTCGTCTAGCAGCTAGACCCCGTCTCCAGTGGCTCTCCCACTCTAGAAGGTTACCCGGATGCAAGGTGTATGATCGAAGCTCGAAGACACCACCAAGCCGGCGTGGAGGCGTGGTAGGCCAGAAGGAGAATTCTTGCATGAGCGAAGTCTTCTTACTCTTGATCAGGGACTTGAGTTTACGATCAAACTCAACGAAACCGGGCTGCTGACCAATCTCATGAAGAGATGCGTGGTATCCGGTGTATCTCTGGTACTCCCAAATGTGGACTAAGACGCCAGTTAGCAATTGCAATTTCAAGGTGCTGGGGCCTTAAAAGGGCGGTGGTGTTGGATACCGAAAGTGTCGTTATCTCCGACTTGAGTACGCCAGCTGCCGACGAGGTTGACCCTGTTCTGTTCCATCCCGGCCATCTTGGGATACCATTCACCCACCAGCCCTACATACTCGTCGACCTTGTCCGGCTTGACCTCGTGGAAGACAATCGAATGGACATATTTTCCTCGCGCCAAGACTTCGGAGAAGGACCGCTCGATATCCTTGTCTAGCTGTTGGCCTTCTTTGGTTCCGTAAATGAGACTGGAAAGACGGCCACGGCCCGGAGTGTTGTTATTCTCTGCCTGTTGCCGTTCTCCTACAATGCGGTGGGTTGACAGTGAGCCTAATGCCTGGCGGTCCAGCGAGGACGCAGCATCAACGACAGTGGAAGGTCCGCTCGCATTGCTCGCATCTGGAGCAGTGGGAGGGGTTTGGGCAGAGGAGGAAGAGGAGGAAGGAGAAACAGGGGCAGAAGCATCAAGCGACTGACTGTCTTGCTCTGCTTTTCTTTTCCGAGCAGCTTCTAGATTATCACGGAACTCCTTCTGACGGGTGTTAAACGATGAGGCGTTGTCTGGGGTAATGTCTCGGATGGAGGGGGCACGCAACCGGGTACATGAGGTGCTGAACGGACGAAGAAAAGAGGAAGAGGTGCCGGATCGAAGCAGGCGCGATGCCAACATGATGATAGACGGCACGCGAGCGAAGATGACGGTTCGTGTTGAGGAAGAAGAGGAACCAGGCAGTAGGGTGTTGTTTCGAGCTGGAGCTTGAGATGGAGCGGTTGCGGGACAGGTACAAGAAAGTAAGGTGGACACCTGAAGGTCTCCGCAGGTGTGTTTCGAGAAAAAGGGCTGAGGAAAAGTGAAGGAGTCGAAAAGAAGAAAGGCTTTGAAATTGCAAGCAGCTGTATGGAAAGAGGGGAAGCTAGCTCAGGTTCAGGCTCAGGCTCAGGGCAAGGTGGTCAGGCAGGGATAAGTAACTATGTATACGGGAAGCATGCAGCAAGCCGCTCGACCGATAAGAGCGTACAGACAAAGGGAAGGCACAGCTCCCTGGAAAGGCGAAGGAAAGACAGTGGATTGGCCCTCAAATAACTGCCAGAATGCGCGAGAAAAACCGCAAAAGACGAGGATACGAAGTGGATGAAGTTGAAGTTGACGTTGAAGTTGACGAAGTTGCGAAAGTTGAAAAAGAAAAACAAGAAAAAAACAAAGTAGAGTCACGTGAGAAAAAAGCGGGAGGACCCCAGACGCTAGTCCTCTTTGGGTTAGACCAGTGGTTACGTCATAGGAACACGGAAATATATTATTCCGTTTAGGCTTAGTCAGCAACGAGATGATGGACCCTCAGGTCGCCCGCCGAGCCCATTCGCGGGCGCAGCAAAAGTAATAATAATAATAATACCTAATAATCAAACAAGGCGGCGCAAGTTCGATACAGCAACAACAGCGAAAAAGGACGCTGTTAGAAAACAGACAGACAGTCAGAGGTCGATGGCAGCTGTTTTGTGCACACTGATAGCAAGATGGCAAGCCTACAGCACCCCCCATTGAGCTACGAGGCCTCGGCCACCACGACGCACCCCCACTTCGCTACATGCCTGCCGCAGGAAGTGGTCTCTTGCCTGAAGAACTCTCGATTCGTAGGTTATCCCACGCGACCATCTGCACGGGGAACAGGAAACATAACTAACAGTGTATGCTAGCTGCATCTTGCAACATGCGACGGGCTCAATCCTCACATCTCCCTTATGAGCTACACCTTTCTCCCCTCCACGCCATTCAACCCCGCCCCGACCATTATCATGACCACCAACCCCTCATCCAAAAAGACACTCAATCTCCGCTCGAATCCACGGGTATCCCTCCTAGTACATGACTGGGTTTCTCACAGACCTCCCACCCGGACCCGAGATGCCGGACGGGAAGGGTCTCCGCCTCCCGCAGCCACGCAGTCCAGTCTTGCTACATTACTTCTAAACCTCAACACTAGTGCCATGAGCAGTATCAGCACCACGATAATTGGTGAAGCCCGGGTCCTCGATGTAGGGAGTGAGGAAGAGAAGTGGTGTAGAGAACGCCACTTGGAGAGCAATACGTTTATTGCGGACGAAGGGGGGATTGGCGTCTTTAGTAGCAGTGGCCAGGCGCTGCAGGGAGGCACAGGAGAACAGGAACGACGGCCATCTATCATGGATGACGATGTCAATGTCGTCGTGGTAGCCGTCAAGGAAGGCAGAATTGCGGATTTAAAAGGTGGGGTGAGAGATTGGGCTGTTGTGACAGAGGCGCAGATGAATGGAGTAGCTCCCGGTAGCTAAACTACCTCTAAATTTCTCTAGGTCAGCGCCATAGCTCCTGAACTAGTTACAAGCTAAGTTTTACCAGGTGCTTCTTATATTCTCCTCCCTACTGCCCTTCTTACCACTCAGAAAATGACAAAAGTGCCTCCTGCCTAGTAGCCTTGGTATGTAAAAGCCCTATCCTCCGTCATGAGAATAGCCATGACGCAACGGCCGGCAAAAAGAGGCAAAATCTCTCGAATTAATGAGGTATCTGAATCCCACCGGCTTAAAGGAGGGGACAGTCAAGGATCTTCCCGTTAGCGCTGATCTATGAACTCACATTGTCAGAGAAAGAGAACTGGACATGAACCGTCCAAATGCTTATCTATTCTTATTTAACATTCTATATCTCTACCGGCAACCGGCTCACGGCAAAGCCATAGACTAAGGGAATTACGCTAAGTTTCGTTCGCAGATACTATTGCACAACCACTCCCTTCCGGCTCGTCTGTGGAGCATCCGGTGAGGCGTTATTAGCCCCTCTCGAAAGGCCCCCATATCACGCGATTCGTAGAGCGAACCTTGCTATGACCGGACAGCCGGCTTTATATACACTTATCCTACTACCTCGTACAAGGCAGCTCCATGGGGCCCCGTTTAAAGGAGGATTCGCCTCTCTCAACGCACAACCGCCGTAGGCGACATCAGATCCCTGTTTTCTTTCGCAGCAGTTTTCTACACACAGCACCGTTCGCGCTATAACTATAGTCTATGCAAGGATCTTGCTATTCTGAAACTTTTCCATGCTCTTGATGAATAGGGGGTTCTCGAGGCGGAAGATACTCGATTACAGAGATGACTAAGTTAGGTGGGTTCGGCTGTCGGGTTGGACTTGGTAAAGGGGCTAGCCCCCATAGGAGACGCATACGGTCGAAGGCGACACAGGGCCAGAATACTTCCTCCATCCATTTCAAGACCGGATGAAAGAAAATTGGCCGTCATTCAATTGAATCTCCGATATCACAAAACTTGGCGCATCATCTCCGACGCTTGGCTTTGCTTGGCTGCTCCCTAACTGAAGAGCCGTTGGAAGAGTCAACTAGATACAAACACGATATAGGGGAGTCAAAGCGTCGTCTCATGGGATAAAAGTTATGATTATGATCTCAGAAGTTTGATTCGAGCTCCTGATCTTCATTATATTTAGTTACCGCTAACCGCATTTCGGGACATCCTGGAGAGTAAAGGCAGGTCTGGAGCAAGTTATTATTATTACTACACGAGCTTGCTGCATGGCGTGCGTCAAGCGTTGGTGGGGAGTTCACTGGCAGTTCTCTCTTTCACAAACAAGCTAAGCAAGGAGGCGAAAGTGGGATCGGAATTCGAGCGCTCACTGGGCGTGACAATGCGCCAGGAATGTCACCAGAGCTATCCATGCAGTGAAAAGCGGAGATGGCGAGGAGTTGCACAGTACGGCGTGCGATAACTAAAATAGTTGCATATGTAGCTCCTGCGCGTATGTACGAAAGTACGATTGTAAAGGAGCTGGAATCGGATTCTCTGGTTTAAGGGGCTGATAGACCCGTTTCAACCGTTGCAAGGGAGCAAAATCGACCTGTCATAAACAGCGTCAGTCGCTTGAAGGGATAAACTAATCAGGCATGGTTGTGATTCCTTGCTACATATACGAAGGAGCACACTCAGCGCCAGAGTAATGGCCTTGGGACGACAGGGACCCAGAACAGCAAAAAAAAAGTTGCCTCTCAGTGCATGCCATCTCCATATCCAATCTAGACCTGAGATTACACCAATTCGTTCGCTACCAAAGGATGCAGTCAGTATAAAAGCTAGATTTAGAGTTTACGGGAAGGCCCGCCCGCCATAGTGGGGCCCGTAATAATGCTTAGTCAGCATGGCTTTTTTTACCCAGATGGAGGTGCTAATTCTCGAAAGGCGTCGGGTGGGTGGAGGAAGGAGGCTGTTTTACAATGGTCGGGGCGCGGTCGGATGTCATAAGTGGATATATTTCGTTTTTTAGCAGTTAATAAGATAGCTGTATAAAGAAATGAAAAAGTGAGGCAACGATGCGAGGATGCTCTAACTAGCTCTCCTGCCAAGGACGAAACGAAGTGAAATGCAAACGGGGCCGTTCGTGGGCTGCACCATGTCGGTGAATAATAAAAGAGACCGGCGGGAAAGGGGATATAGAGATATAACACGAAACAGGGTACGGTACATAAGAAATATTCGCCGTTCTAACAGGAAAAGATGGAAGGAGATGGAAAGTGGAAAGTACAAGGAACTGGGGAAAGCATGTAACAACGGTTTCACTTTAAAAAGAGGATCATGTGAGCGGGGAATAAGGAACCGAAATACCACGATATAATCCGGCAATCTTGGCTGAAAGGGGGAATAATAATAAAACAAGAAAAACCGAGGTAAAACTCGATAAGAAAAGCGAAGTGGCTATAACTCGTGCTGTGACTCTTGAAGGGGAAAAAAAAACCGAAACGTATCGCTTTGTGATGGTTACTCGGAAGAGGATCCGGAACGACTAGAGGGTTTCTTTTCTCGTTTGTAGATCTCGCTGGGGTCCCATTGGGATGGCTGAAACTCAGCATTGAGGAAGTGTGCTTGGTTGAAGTGGGAGCTTAAGAAACGTAAGCAAGTAGACAAGTACCCGATTGATTTGGATACGTACTTTCTGAATGGAATGGTCAATGGCAGACAGTTCATGTCTGGATCAACAAGCGGGTTCATTCGGATAAGTAGTTCAGAGGACCTATCCTCTGGTGGAGGAGGGGAGCGGAGGGGGAGGTTGATGGTTGCATGTCTGGGCGGGGCGGGTTCAGGGAGAGGTATTGTGTGATGGGGTATCATATTTTCTGGAGGATTGATGGGATAGGAGTACTCGTACGGAGACGGAGCTGGAGCTGGGTGCGAAGGAGAATTTGCCGGGTCTAGAGGGAGACTGGGAACGGCCATTAAGACTGGGTTGAGATCAAAGTTGAGAGAGTTAGGATACCAGGGAGAGAAGTCGCAGGTCATGGAGTACTGGTAATTTACGGGAGTCGGCGACTGGGCTGTGCCATAAAGAAGATCATAGTGGCCACTAATCCATAATGTTAGTTGGGAGATCTTAACCCGTAGGCCTATGGAGGACTTACGGTCTGTACAGGAGTTTGATAACCCCAAGGGAGTCAGTGCGTTGAGGTGTAAGTTGGTGTGCATTAACCTGGTCACCTTGACTGCGATCAAGGTAGAGAATCTGAACATCAAACCCAGATGCTTCGATGACTCCGTCAACCAAGGCCTGGAGACCGATTTCATCAATCTCGGTTCTCACAGTGTCGACTGTTCTCGAACAGTATTGCTCTATCGGCATGGGCAGGAAAGCTTCGTATCTCTCCCGGTTGAGCTGCATCCAGGCGCTCGTCATCAACTGGAGTAAAGTTAGCACAACCATTAATGTGTAGATAACTACGTGAGCAAAAAAGTTAGAAACCAACCCTAAAGTGTGTGATGATTGCGTTTGAGTTCCACTCGTTGTTGAAGGCGTCGACAATGAAAGTCTCGTCCTGGTTGTTGTTTGCAATCTGTTCAGCCACGCTTTTCAAGAGCTCTTCTGTAGCATCAACAAAGATCTCGTACAGATGCTCTTGCTGGCCTACAGCGTCGAACATGGCGTTGAAGCTCTTGATACGGACTAGCTCTTGAGCGATTTTGGCCTGATCGCGCAGAGCAAACAGGCTTTCAAAATAGCCAAAGGCCACAGCTACAAGACAACTAGATTAGCGATTGTGGTTCCCAAGCAGTTGAACCGGATGAGCGAGTCAAACCTCTCCATCCACAATTGCCGTCTCCCTTCATGATCCGATAGTGGGAGTGTGTCTGTGCCAGGGACTATTTTACCTCCCGTCAGTTAACTGCTAGCTTTTAAACGGGTTCAGATAGAGGAGAGGGGGGGCAAGAAATACCGTTGTCTTTGCGACATAGATGGGATCAGCCTGCGCATACTCCTGGCTCAGCGCAACGCTGGACTGCTTGATGCCAACGAGAGGGCCCTTTTCAACGAGGCGTCAGCATGTCCGTGATAAAAGGAAAGAAATTAAAGAACAGCCACGGGGAGAGCCCGCTGGTTACCCACCTGCAGATCCGGCTCGTACTCGTTGGAGAGCTTCTGGAACTCGGCCATCTCGTCCGGTGCTAAGTTAGCCATGATGGGCTGCTGGTGGTGGACCAGATAGTCGTCGCTACACGGCGGCTGGTAGACCCGGGACAGGAGCAAGTCCGGACGGCACTGCTGGATGGCGCTGTAGCTGCTGTCGCCGAAGCTGTCGTTGAAGTCGGCGCTGAAGCTGTGCTGGTGGTGCAGCTGGAGCTGGTGCTGGAGGTGCTGGAGGTGCTGAAGCTGCTGCTGCTGCTGGTGCTGGTGGTGGAGGTGAGGTTGATAGTGGAAGGGCATCGGCACTTCTCGCGCTGTGGGGAAAAAAGGGTAAACATTGGCTCGCTCGGCCTCCATCATCATCATCTTCACGGCCGGAGGGAAGACAAGGCCCCCCATGCGCACTGCAACTTCGCAACGACAAGCAACGAAAGAAGGGAGGCCGTCCTGCTCGTTCTTCTACTCCTTTTTTATTTTTATTTTTATTATATTTTTCTGCCTTCTCGCCAGCGCACTCTCTGGCCAGCGAGTTTTCCGTCGTGACAGCGCGGGGGGGGGGGAAGGCAGGTCAAGCAAGGTGCGGACAAGGACAAGGGCACAAAGGACACTCGACAGTGAGGAACTGCAGTACAAGGAAGACTCTGGAAGACGGAGACAGACACTGATTCGAGCACCAGGGCCGGCACCCAAGGGTGATTTATAGACTGAACAGACGCTACGGGACGGGGATTGGGTTTCTGGCCATGTAACTATGCAGCATATGGGACGATGATCGGGAAATGAACCAAACAGCTGAGCCTGCTTACGACACGATGCTGTAACCCGCTAACGAAAGGAAACGCATAATGTTCTATACAAGAGGGCCCAGGAAGCAAAAGCAAAAGAAATAAGCCAGGGACACAAAAAGTTATAGCCGATTTAGCGGGTTTGGTCGACCGCTGGGGCACCTAGAAACTAAGAGGCACCCAGCAGCAGCAGCAGCAAGAGAAAGAAAAAAAAAAAGCTGAAAAAAAAAAAAAGGAGGAGGAGGAGAGAGACACTGCTGCTAGTGCTGGCGGAGCGTTAGGCGGGTGGGGAGTCTGGCAGGGCCTCGCAGCAGGTCAAAGGAGCCGGCGTCGATTGACAAACAGACGGGGGGAGACATGACACAGGGCCAACGAGACAGATTCCAGAACATAGAGGCCCGCCGGAGCTGCGATGAATCTACGGCGCCACGGTATCAATCATGTCTACAGAGTACATCTATGCCGCTTCTGCAGGCCTACACGGGTACCAGCAGACGACTCGCTGTGTGACACGGCCTGGCAGGCGAGGATCCAAAAAGAAAGTTACCAGGAAAGAGTGACAACTGACAGAGAGAGAGAGAGAGAGAGAGAGAGAGAGAGAGAGATGGCAGATTCACACCGAACTCACTCGCTCACTCACAGTCTCACACACGCAGATACTCCGGACATTCTTTTTTTACGGGGAGGATCCTCTTGTTTTTGATTGATCAATGGAGGTCTGCATAAATTCCTGCAAGGGAGCAAGCAGGCGGGCAACGGACTTGGGGCCCCCTGTCTTCCGGTAGCCAGCACCAAGGGCCTTTTTTTTGGTTTCTTTTTCCTTTTCTTCTCCTTTTCCTCTTGCTTGTCTGTCACACCGAGTGACTGCAGCCCAAGTTGATGGACCGAGAAGGAGGAAGAGAGAGGGAGTTGACTGTAATAATGAGTGATGGAGGCGAGAGCTGGCCAGTGAGTGAGAGCATGACCCCCCCGAACATGGGGGTTATATAATTATAGGGAAGGGCCGTCATATTCTACGTCTATATGGCATTTGATAACTAATTACGTTAACCAGCCAATCGCCCGATGCACATTTAGAGAATCTTGCTGGAATAATGGGGCCTTGCAACCCCGTCGACAAGGGTACAGCTGTCTTCCCCCCTCCGGTACTGAGGAACCGGTCTCAGGCCTGACCAGATAAGATTTCTCAAGGCTCCCAGCGACCAGCACTCAAGCAACCAATGACCCCCCGGCGCTGGTTGATATCATTTGTCAAACCTCTCCTTGGCGCAGGACCTCTTTTCCTGCCACTTTTTCTTTTTTCACTCTCTCTTGCAGACATCAAATAATAGTAATAGTGCTATTATTACTATACAGACACAACGAAGCATCCTGCCTGCTGCATGAAATGCCAATACTCCTCGGACATTCCCAGCCCAAATCGCATTCGCTACCTACTTATGGGGGTACCATCATCACATCGGTGCGGGAGTATCTTGCACATCAACTTACAGAGTACTGAACTCATCACCACCCCCCTTCCTTTTTTTACCCCCCCCCCCCCCCCGGTGCCGGGCCATTACAGGATACTCCATCCTGTGACAGTCGCTATGCGTCAAGAACAAGGAGCTAGTTGTCCAAAGGCAGAAGCTTTTCTACAGTCAGAGTGTCTAGAAGAGAAAAACAAAGTGGAAAAGAAAACTTTTTTCTCCACAGCCGGTTGTCTCCAGGAACTCCTGCTAGTTCCCTAGCGGTACTGTTTTTGGCAAATAATACCTTGTTGCTGATCCGATGATGGAGATTGCATATTTTATCGGCATTGCACATCATCTTCCATCTTTAAGCTAGCTTAATACGAGGCAATAAGTGGCTCTATTCTGGGGTTGCACCAGAACTCGAGTACGAACGGGCAAGCATACTGTGCCAGTGTTGGTCCTGGTGCATATTCCCAACCTCCGCCTTATCGGGATGATGAGCCGACTGCTATTAAAATTGCGGAGTAGCGTCCATTGGAGCTATAGCCGATGACGGCCAAGCCTTGACCGCCATGTTGCAGCTCATAAATCAAAAAAGAAAAAGCTGCTACATAGGTAGCCGGTGTCAGAGTACGGGAATTAGGACCCATCAGGGGAGCAAGAACTTGCAAGATACCTTCTTCAGCTCTGCACGCACTAGCGGATTGGGAAACTGAGGGTCCCGTGCTTTAGCGTTGACACCCATTGCTCACAAACAAGATATGCTGAAACCGCCCGTCATTGAAGAATCTGACCTGGAGAATCGGTCCTGGCCGTATAAAAGGGAGAATAAAACGAATGGGAAAAAGAAAAAGAGCCTCATGGGAGATACCTGTTGGTCAAGGCTTGGTTTCGGCATACATGGAGTATGACTCAGGGGAAGAGCTCTTGCTGTCAAAGCTATACCCGGCTGCATGCCTAGTTTGCGGGTGTGTTACAGGGCCAGTCCTAGTCTTCATATACCTAAAAAAGATACAGGGAATAGCAATGACGTCTGGAGCATAGCTGTGCCACGAAAAATGGATGGAATGGAAAAAAAAATCAAATATTGCATGTACAAAGGAGTTGCCCTGGCGTCACACAAGACAAATTCCCCATCATGACCAGCGGAATTTTCCTTTACATTATGCATGCATGCACAAGCATGTACCTCAACTTCTGATAATATCGGACAATATAATCGTCATTGAGCTTATACGAATATCCAACCGGACCGACCATCTTCAGTTGTGTGACCATCCTCTTGAAGCGGATAATGGTTTGTACCAAGTGAATGCGCCCCGGTGTCCATGAAGTCTTCTCTCCATGTTTTAGCAGTTGGTTGAGGAACGTCACATTCTGCCATGGAGTGGTTTTCGGGACCCCTCGTGCTGGACCTGTACCTTACTTACTCCAGGAGGTATGACCCAGCCCCATATAGGAACTTTGGTATTCTATCCATTGCACAGGCGGCAGCTAACCGATGAGCTGTTGGAATGTTTCACTCTCTCCGTTGGCGCTAAAGGCGGGCGCACCGGTGCTCCGCACATTGATATCGAAGTTTAATTGACCCGTCCAGGGCAGCAGGTAAAAGAAATGAAGAGGAGAGACGACGAGAAAAGGGCAAAAAAAAACAAGATGAAAAAGCAAAATACCTCTCTGCTGCGTATCAGAGTAGCACAGCAGATGAAAAATCAGTGGATACAAATGCAAGTATCCTAAGATAAAAGGGGGTTGAATGGGTATTATTAGAGGTATCGGACATATCTCTTTCCTTCGCCTCATTGTCTCTCTTCCTGACCGTCGTTTAGATGGCACGCATTGGTGGGATACATACAGCTGCCCCATAGACGATGCATGTTGCGAACCACGGAAAAAGGGTAAAAAAAAAAAAAAATAGATTATGGCTCACCCCGTTTCGGATAGTTAAAGGCTCTAAACTATTGGTCGTGTATGGATGTACATGTCATGTTTGAACATACCGGGTCGGATATTGGTATGTTGGTTAGGGCCGTTTGCTGGAATGTCCACGGGTACTAGCAGCATGCATGCATGCCACGACAGCGACTTGACGGGTACGTACATGAGTGGCGTTGAACCACCGCCTGTTCTTGCAACTTTCCCGCCTTTTCTTACCGAGTATATGGCTATTGTACCTTGACCTCCGGCTGCTTGTACGCCGTATATCATTAGCCGTCCGGGTACATAGCTCGTTTAACTTACAGGTACATACGCACTTCTCGTACATACGTACATGCATGCCATCCGTTTGCTTTCTCCAGAGGAGCCAACGGGCGCTGCCAGAGTCGTGCAGCTAGCGGTATGATTAGGGCCAGCTAAGCGTAAGCGAGTATGGAAAGGGGGGTATATCGTTCAATTTGTCCCGACCCGGAGACGGGTCGGTATATGGTACAAGGCCAAATACATCAGAAACAACTAATGCATTCTTTCATTAGACATTACATTCAATATGTACACGCATCTTTCAACTCCCCTGGCAACATAGGTGTGAGGATGACTTCTTTGGCTTCTTGCAAGCCGTGTCATCCAGCACTCGCCCGTCTGTCGTGTATATTCCACAACATCTCCTTCTTCCCCGCCCATTAATTTGGATTGTGCGCTGTTCCTTGGTCATCAGGACGATGGGCTTGTCGAATCAGTAGGCCAGAAAATTCACGCCTTCATTTCGATATCACCGTCGCTTGAGGTCCCGTCCACCGCCTTCTTGCCCGACCTCCAATGATGGACTGCGGCACAGGAGAATCCGAAGTAAGCCAGGTATAGCAGCGTGATCAGGTATCCAGTCACCTGGCGAGCCCAGAATAAGCCGGACCATGCATCCGGGAATTTCTGTTCGACGCAGGCATCAATCAACGGAGCCAGGACAGAGAAAGACACCCACAGCCCCATGAAGCAAAACGATAGCACCATGGCAGCGATGGGATGCAGTAGATTCCTGGCATACAGCCATAGCTGAATTGGAACATGGAATGTCTCGATTGCAATGGGAATAAACAGCCATATTATTTGCCCTCTAAGATAAGAAGTTCATGGTTAGTTTCCCATTCGCTTTGTAAGGAGTCGGACAGCTAGAAATACTAACGGGTCGCAGTCTTCCAGCGTATCTTTCCATCGAACCGGGGGATAATCATCGTGAGAGCTTGCACTCTTCTCATAAACAGCAGAGAAGATGCTGGCAGCAATTACGAAGACCCAGAGAAGACAGCATAACGCCGCTATCGGTACGAGAAACCATTTCCCTGTGTTCAAGGCTCTGAGATGTCCGCACGGTCGCTGCTGGAGGCTGGGGATTGTCGACTCCGCCATGCTCGAAGGTTTATTATATTATACCAGGAAGAAGTTATGATATTGCCCGTCTCCATGCAATACCTTACCATCTGGCGAGCGGGCCGCTAAGCTGATATATATATCTCATCGAGTATAATGGTGGAAGGCTGGCTTCTTGGCCCATGCTATCATGGAGGATTCTGATGATGGGCGCTCAGCGGGTCTTTATAGAACATGACATGGTTGGTATTCGTGAAGGACGTCGTATCGACCAAGCATATTCATCTTAACACGAGGAATGCAAAACAGCTCCCATGAACGGCGGGTGATGAAGCCAAAAGCCGACCGTTAATTGGCGGCGGGAGAAGAGGCTGGGGAAGATCAACCGCCAAGCGCTGCTGCGCCTTGGACGGAAGTCGACGTCATAGTTTTTTTATATAGCATACAAAAGGACGCTGACTTGAAGGTAATATGAAGAGACACTGAAGGAAGATGACAAGAAGCATACTGTGGCAAGGAGTGTAGTCCTTGATATTAAGGTAGGACGGCACTTTGATACCCAGCTAACTAATAGTCAACAGACAGAGAAAGTGTCACTCGCTTTTCATCAGTCGTAACAATATAAACACACCATCACAAGCTCCAAAAAGAACTCATTACTTTAAGACGTAGGCTTGCTCCAGGAAGATCGACCCGTTTTCCCTTTTGGAAACTTGAATGATCTTTCTCCCATTCCAAAGCTCGTGCCTGACATGGTCGATTCATGGGAATAAAGATTGGCGTATCTCATTCCACCAAAACCTCCCATCAAGGGGTGCATGTGGACATTTTCGGGCCTGAATCCTTCGGCCTGGCTAAAGGTTGAATCATAGAGCATTCTAAGATTATTTTTCCATAATAGCAGGGCGTTGGAGCGCTCTTTGTCAATATCGCATCTTCGGGTGATTTCCACAATGCCATCCTCTTCGTTTATTTTTGCATCAGCAAGCTCTCCATCGAGAATCAGAAAGCTGAGGATGTCTTGGACTTCTGAAACCGAGATCTTGAGCTTCTTGGAGACAAATGCAAGGGTGAAGCGAGTGTATGGCTGGATGAGTTTCATAACGGCCTTGGTGCGCATGTTACGGCTGACTTCACCGATGTTCTCGGCAATGAAATGATCCTCTAAAAGGTCTGGTTTGTTCCGGAGGACTGCCTCGTAAGCATGGATGTCATCACGCTGGAAGGCATCTACAAGGTCGGTCATGCCAGAAACTCGAGGATCGTCTTTGTATGGTTTCGTCTCTTGTGAGTCGAACGGGTTGATGTCTGACTTCATCAGCATTGTGGCTAGAACCATATACTTCAACACTTGGATGCGTTGCATCGATCCGGCTTCGTCGTAGTTGCGGAACGATTCAAAAAAGTCGCTGTGAGCTTCCTTCCAGTTCTCTTCGCTCATATGCATTTTGCCGCCGCACTCACGTATGATACCCATGATCTTCGGATGCGGAACAGCAGACCTAACTTTGAGCGCCCTTTGATATAGTGCCTTCAGCCTCTTATTGTTCTTCGTGTTAGCATACATTTGGATCTCCAGGGCGTATATCTCCAGCGAATATGTTCCCTTGGATGGATCATCCGTTCCGTCTGACCGTTGACAGGCCTTGTGGAGCTCTTTAAGCTTCCTGCTAAGTTGCGCATATTCTTTTTTATCCAACCAAAGCTTTGCAAGCTTTATGTTTGTCTTCAGCCAGAGACGTTCGTTGTTGGTATTCTGGAACGATTCAAGCGTCAACGAATAGAATTCCTCCATGCAATGGTATGCCTTTACGTCATCAGATGACTTTTCAATGTAATCTAGCATGTTGTTGATCGACTTCTCCGAGTAATTTCGAGTAACGGCCGACTTAACATAGGTGAGAAGCTCTTTGTAATGGGTAATTGCCTATTAATCATGGTATTGTCAATGTGTCTGATGAGGTGATGTTATTGGAATTTTATGGGAAGACGTACGTCGTCGTATCGACCGAGCCGAAATTCCAGTTTGATGGCCTGTTTTAGTCCCTTGAATCCCCTTGAATACGGTTAACAAAGCTTCTACATAAACGCAGAGAGTGTAAGGGGAAGAAAGCTAATGATAAACTTACCAGTCGCCTTTATCTTGCTCCAGCGGGGGAACCCCTAGGAACTCTTCTATCGCCTCCTCTGGATTGTCGACCTTTATTTGCTTCGCATTATAATATTTGTTCTCAATGCCGATATCACCAGAATCATCGTCGTCCTCATCCTCGTACTCGAAGTCATATCTATTGGTGGTCTCGATTAGCTATTTTCGTACGCACACGAGGGGTGCAGTGGGTAGCTCACTCCTCCTGATCGGAGTCCTGCATAAAGTCATCATCATCCGACATGGCGGCGGGTAAAAGGTCGATGGGTTAATTAAGCAGTAATGTATTCGTCCTTTCAAATGAGAATAACAAGCAAAAAGAAACGAAAGAGCAATAACATGTAGTTTTGTATTGTCTTCAATGCGGACGAAGTTGCAGGTGTTGACGTTTAACGTTGATCGCTGTTGACAATAAAGATGCTGATTAGGTAATTATGAGGTCATCGTTTCAATATTACATCAGCGACATTATATAATACACACGTGATGTATTTAGTCATCGCCAAGACTCAGCCTCCTTTTAGCTTTTTATGTTTTTTATTTCTATTTTGACGAAGGCAAAACATCAACCGGAGGGAAGACGAAGGAAGAGCAGAAGGAAAAGAAGAGCAAAAGGACGAGATACACGAGTCAAGATGGGAGGCGACCTTAACGTGAAGAAGAGCTGGCATCCAGTGCTGCTCAAGAACCAGGAGCGAGTATGGGTTGAGCAGAAGAAAGCGCTCGAGGAGCGCAAGCGGATCGACCAGATGATGAAAGAGCGCCAGGAAGAGAGGCAGATACAAGAGCTACAGGAGATGCAGGAGGCCGCTGGCGGCAAGAAACGTCTGAACCGAGTCGACTGGATGTACTCTGGTCCAGCTGCGGGACAGACTGGCACGACAGAGGAGATGGAAGGATACCTACTAGGCAGAAGGCGCATCGACGGGCTGCTCAAGGGGTCGGAGAACTCGAAGCTGGAGAAGGCTGCGCCCGAGGAGTCGTTTATGCTGGCTCAGAATGCGAATACTGCGCGGGATACAGCGGCGAAGATCAGGGAGGACCCCATGTTGGCCATCAAGAAGCAAGAGCAGGCTGCATATGAGGCTATGATGAATGACCCAGCTCGGCGGAGAGCGCTGCTGAAGGCTGCCGGAATAGACGAGGACAGGTCAACGGCTCATACGGAGAAGGAGAGAAGGCATCGACGACACAGACACAGAGACGAGCGTGACCGTGACCGTGACCGTGATCGGGACCGGGACCGGGACAGAGATCGTGATCGAGACGAGGAGAGACGGTCGAGTCGTCGGTCGAGGAGACACCATGATGAAGATGACCGACGGAGCAGACATCATCGCAGGGATCGTTCGCGTAGCGCCTCCCACAGCCGTTCACCACCACCTCCATCATCATCACGAAGGTCACACCGTTCACCTTCACCTCATCGACGAAAGCGGTCCTTTTCACCACGTCAACGAGATAGGGACAGGGACAGGTCGCGATCACCGTATAGACGCCGTGAAGAAGAAGAGTCCTCGAGGAGACATACTAGCAGCTATCGAAGCCACCGGTCTACCGTCCCGCGGCGGCCCAAGCCAGAGATCCATCAAAGCCGTCCTCCCCATCCATCGTCTGCTGATCTAGAACGAGAGCGCGCAGCACGCCTTGCAGCCATGCAGCAAAACGCAAACGAGCTCGATGAAGAGCGTACGCGACGTATCAACGCAGCAGAGGAACGCGACAAGGCAGAGAGAGAGGCAGAAGAGGCAGCTCGAGCAGAGTCGAGCAAATACGGCGGACGGGGGGCCTTTGTCAACAACATTCACCGAAAGGCGGGAGACATCGATCTAGCAGATCGACTGCAGCGAGGCAAGAAGAACCTCGAAAAGGAACAGGAGGCATACTGATTACAGCAAGGGTTATTTTTGTCTTTCTTATTTTTGGCATTGATTTGTTTTCTTTTGGCTCGGGATTATGCATTTGGGCGTCAGCATATATATTCTGGTTCTAGCGTTACGGATATCAAATATGGAATACCATGGACAACAATACCATTTATTGACAACAGATATTGCTCTTCTTCTGGTCCATCATCTTCTTTGGTCCTCCGTCAGTCCATGTTTTCTTCTTTCTGACCCCGGCCGCTGCATACGCTACGCCACTCGCGACCCAGGCCAACAGGAGACAGACCTTGTACCTGCGCAACAAGCGCCATGTCATGCCAAAACAAAGACGAGGCTTTCGATCGTCACGCTGACAGGTCAAGTTCCTCTCTTGGACTTGCGGTCCCATCTCCATCTCGGTTGCGTTCGTTCGTTGCTTGACTACTCCGCCAAACGGCCACCAAGCGACCAGGCCCGGAGTCGAAATCCATCCAAGGATCTCTGGCTGCGCCGTTCCTGCAGGTCAAGGTTTGTTTCCTTATCTCTCCTTTCCTGCAGAGACGTCACCAGTTATAAATAGACATGAAGAATTTTTGGCTCTGAAGAGTTCCTTGCTGTAAAAACTCTTTCCGCCGTTCAAATATTTCGCCTCCTCGCCGTTGGGGCTCGACCTTGCATCGTCGACCGGAACACGCAGCCTACACCGTCTATAAAAAAGAGGCTCCACATACAAAATCACCCCACCTCTCAGCTTCATCTTCCATCGGCCAACACAAGCAGTAATTCGCTTTTGCGAGGGCTTGCTTCTTCCTCTCGTCACGGGGCAGTCAATAATACGAGCACCTTAGTATCCCTGATCCCGGGCGCGGCAGATGGAATCGACTGGTTTTCTTGGACAACATCATCGATAGTCCTGCGCTTCTCCCGAGCCCTCCACTTATTCTGCTCCATTTTCTTCTTCTTCCCTTCGACTTCTCTTCTTCTTCTCGACGATCTATTGGCAGCGAGAGCATTGAACTATTTTATCCAGCTTCGAGTCGCCAGGGATACCAGAAAATCCAGCTTGTTTTCCCTCTTCTCCAGCCTTATCCGGACGATCCCGTTTCCCTTACCCCTGATTGGAATCCGTCCCGCTAGCATCGACTCGACCGTTTGCACCTCCTTACAAGACTGACTTATCCCCAGCCCGTCTGGCTCTCTTTTGCGAGCTGTTGCCTCGTTTCGATCTCTCTCGTATCGCCGCTCGCTGTGCTCCCCACATTCTTCGCTTTGAACTCTGGGGTACATACATTTCAACGCTGTGTGATTTGTTGCTCAAGCTTCGACTGAACGGTTTCCAGGATGCCTCTCTGCGGAGGAGAGAAGACCGAGAAGCGCAAGCTGGTGCTCCTGTGAGTTGGAGCTGATCGGAACACTGTGAGGATTAAATAGCTGGACTGACGTGGTGGCGATATTTAGAGGAGACGGTGCATGCGGCAAGACTTCGTTGCTAAACGTCTTTACCAGAGGGTGAGTTATAAGGAAGACATGCTTCGAATGAGACGAGAGAAAATTTTAAGCTTACATCGGCTAACATTACCCTAGATTTTTTCCCACTGTCTAGTATGCTATTCCTACGAGCTCTGCTTTGCTTGACCGTTGCTAACATATTGCCCCCCTTTAAAGTGAACCCACTGTATTTGGTATGTCTGGACTTGATATCGAAACCATCTAGGAGTGTATGCGCTAATACAAAATATTACTTATATAGAGAACTATGTCCACGGTAAACCTCTCTCGCCGCCTCACGATCAAGAAAGACAGACGCTTACGATGACAAACAGATATATATGTTGACAACATCCACATGGAGCTATCCCTCTGGGATACGGCAGGACAAGAGGAATTCGACCGTCTCCGTGCTCTATCATACGATGACACCCAAGCTATAATGCTCTGTTTCAGCGTACGCTACAGACCACTCGAGACAGCTGTACCTACCAAGGACAACGGCTAATATTTAATGCGCACAGGTTGATAGCAAAGATTCTCTCGAGAATGTCGAGTCAAAATGGCTAGCTGAAATTGGCGAGAACTGCCCTGGCGCAAAGATCGTGGTCGTTGCGCTGAAATGTGACCTTCGAGAAGAAGCCAGTGATGAAAAAGATGATGGCAGCAACACCCAGCAACAGCCAAAGCCAGTCATTACCTACAGCGAAGGCCTCGAAGTTGCAAAAAGAATAAATGCTTTACGATACCTAGGTGCGTTTACTCGACCTCGATCCAGAGGGTTTAAGTACTGACTAGAGATAAGAATGTTCGGCTATGAGAAATCGCGGAGTCAACGAAGCCTTTACTGAAGCGGCCCGAGTCGCTCTCTCGGTAAAACCAGCGAAAGCATCCGATAGAAGCGGCAAATGCGTGATCCAGTAGGATCCGTACCCTCGACATATTTCTTACGAGTTTCTTTTCGTCTCGTCTTTCTTCATGCTCGAGCTGTTTGTCCTCTTCGCTTTCGCCTTTTCTCTGTATTATCTTGTCGTCTACTTTCTACTTCTGCTACTGGACAATCCGCCTGTCCTGCCCTTTCTTAATGTTTGTTGTTTCTAATTCTTTTCCCGGGCGCAAAGGTGGAACCCTGCTATGTCTCTGAAGACATCCATTTGCTACCGCTTTCTACTTGGTGGTATCTCTTAAGATACCATCTGTATATAACTATTTATACCCTCCATCGTCTAGCTGGATGGCCTCCTTTGTCCCTCTCTTCTTCCACATTATGACCTTTTCCTTTCTACTTTCAATTATGTCCGTTCTCTTCCCTTCCCTGGAACATTTGCCTTTCTGGATATCAATTTGTCCATTCAATGCAGCCGAAACATCATCTCATGTTATCTAGAGACGACCCAGTTGACGCGTGATGGCTGATGTCTGTATTTTATGCTCTTTATCCGGAAATATTCTCATATCTCACACTTCTATATCTACACTCTATCTACATGTTCCCTTTCTACCTTAAATTTCTCATTCCGTGCCTCGACAGAGAATTGAACAGGGGGTATCAAACAAAGCACAATAATACTAACCAAGTACGTCATCCTCTTGGATCCTATATACCTCGTCCAGCCTCGGGCCCTGACCACCACTGGGTCCTCCGGAATTCACCCGGTCGACAAACGCCTGGACAAACCGTGTACCAACCTCCTCCATCGTTACATCTCTTACATCCACACCCACACCCTCTAGACTCGTAGATTCTTTGCCCTCAAGCCCACACGCAACTATCTGCCGCAGATACCATAGTGGCTCCTCGGTAATGCAGAATCCGACGCCATAACTGCTCACGAACCGTCGCAAATGCACACCAACTGCGGCAACTTTGCGAGGCATGGCATTGTTCCCGGCATCAGGTTTCACCCATACGCCCGGATTTTCAGTAGTTATTCCTCCCTTCACGCCAAACCCCTTTAACACATCCAGTACACTGTTTTCAAGTAGCCTGATATGACATCTCGGCCCAATACGTAACGCCCGGAGATCCAGTACGGTATAGATAACTAGCTGGCCGGGGCCATGGTATGTCGTTTGCCCACCACGTAGGGTGGGATAATATTCAGCTAGATGTTGAGCGGCGTTGGTGGGAGAAGAAGTCGGCGTTAGGATGTTGCGAATTGGTTCGAGGGGAGTGGGAAGGGAAAGGCCCGATGTCTTGGTAGCGAAGTTGTTTGACGACTCATCGTTCGGCGAACATGATGCAGGTAGGTCGCGTCTTCCAGTCGTATATACGGGGCGAGGAGTGAATGTTAAGATCGTAGGATCTGGGGCAGATGTAGATGGAAATAGTGCCGGAGATTCAGACTGCTTCCTTTTATGGGTGAGCAGGCGTGAGACGAGTATCTGCTGCAGAAGCGAAGCCTGTCTGAATGGTATAATATTCGGTATATGCAAATGAGCCAGACGCATGTTTATATCCCCACTGTCTTGTTCCCTTGGCCGGAGTTGTACTTTTCTTGCGCCCTTGACGTTTTTCTCTTTCAAATGCGACAGATAGAAATTTGATTATATAAGCATAATATAGTTCTTAGTAATGTATTATGTAATGTATTGGCCTGTGTCCAACTTTATTTTTGTCCTTTTGCCGCAACCTTAACTGGATCAAGCTTAACCTTGTTATCCTTTTAAAATTATCGAAAACAACTCCAGGCAACATCAATCAACCGCATACTCCGTACAGCGAGGCAGGCTTGATATTGATAGAGGCCGCTTATATTGACATCAGATACCAGTTATTTCACACGATTGGAATACTTTTTTGAACGCGGCCCGCAGTACCCGAGGGTTCCTGACGGCAACCCCGCATCCATTTCTCCCCAGGCCCCCACCAAACTTGACAAAAATAGCTAGGACTACTTTGATAAAGAAGGACGCCTCTTTGACCATGGCTTGCATCCTCGACTTACCTGCCGAGCTCGTTTTTCTAATTCTCGATGAGCTGTGTACCGTTCATCCACCATCACTGGTCGCCTTTGCGTGTACAAGCAAACGGAGCCATCATCTCTCGAAGCAGGCGCTCACTGTTGGCCACTATCACACCCTTGCATTTAAAGTTGATTTAACGAGACTATCGGACGATGTAAAGCAGTGTACCCTTGAGCTAGAAAGGGATAAGGGTGCCTTCGATGCTGTACGCTGCCTGATTATAGAGACTATAGAGTGTACATCTCTAAAGATCTACGATCGTGACGAGGACTTATCTAAAAGGCCATTATTTCGCTGGAAACGTTATGATACTCTGCAGCGGCAAGAATTTGATTCACCCACCCGGTATTACAATTATCCATGGCCTGAATCAGAGCGCTGTGACCTTGATCATGGCTCATGGATGCCATTGGCGGACCTTCTTCGCCGCCTTCCTCAGCTAGCAGACCTAGTCTTCCTGGGACAGACCCAGTTTCCTCCGTGTATGCTCAATGCTCTTCATACATCTATACCATCTTGCAGACTATTTCTGCATAACTTCATGCTACGCTCCATTGTTCAGGGAGATAGGCTAGACGAGTATGACTATAAACTGGTAACCTCACCATGTCTATATGGCCTCACAATTTCATACTACGATGTACAAGGTCATGATGAGTTATACAGTTTCCACCAGGAAGCTATTCAGCGTATGGTATATGGGCTTTCGCCGAACCTGAAAGAAATCCATATAGATCGTAACCGCCTAGGTGGTTTCGCATTACAGTTTTCATTGAAACCGGCCTATAGCCGGGACCAGCACTGGCAGGGTTTCACATCGGACAAAAAGCTTCCAGGCACATTTCAAAAGGGTGCGCTGGAGCATATAGTGTTGTCCAAAAGAGAAACAGACATCAGGAAACGGGATATAGAACCATGGAGCGAGTATACAGATTTCTCAAAACTACGTGTCTTGAGGCTCTGTCCCCATCTCTGTGACATTCAGGAAAATGTGCTAGAGTACCTTTCAACCTGTAACTTTGCATCCCTTGAGACATTTGAACTATGGATGGGAGAATTTAGCCGGTCCTCTTGGTTCCCTTTGCCATGCTCATCTTCCTTTGCCAGTGCTACAAAACGGTTTCTCGAACAGCTACCTGCTTTATCGACTCTTAAGCTTCAGGACTGGGACCCAAAACTTGGGCTAGATGTTCTCCAGTATTCAAACCTACGCAAACTTCATTTAAAGCCAGCGGTTGGTTCGTTCATATCCCTCAACGATCTCAACCGTCTAGCCAAATACTGCCCTATACTTTCGAACCTTGCCATTACTCTCCGCCGCCTTCGGGGAAATGCAGATGAGGTCAAAATGTATAAAGTTTTAGGCTCTATGGCCAGACTAGCCTACCTGGATCTCTTATTGGATGTGAAAGATCCCAAGTTCCGCTGGGGAGGTCGCGGGAAGGGGGTTGATATCCCTAGCGATCCATCTTTTGATAACTTCGACAGGGAATTTTATCCCCAGATAACCCTCGGGTATTATAAATGCCCCCGTAAAGGACATTTGAGGGACGGGCTCATTAATAGTGCGCTTGACACCGACCTGGTTTGCTCTATCTTTCGCACAATAAATTCGACTAAGCCAGATATATCGGTCCTGCTCAAAAAGATGACAATTAGTGTTGACACAAGGGAACTCTCAAATACGTTTGATGGGGCCGGAAGTGAGCTTTACTACAACGTCCTCAGATATCTCGGTGCAGAGTGGACAGTAGAACGAAATTACTCGGATCTTACGATGGATAACCTCATCGCTACCAGAACAGGGAATGAGAGAATCGAGTGGAATCAATGTTTCCAGTCCTGTGATGATGCGTGCCTTGACCCTGATCTATGCGCTGTATTCCATAACCTGTGGCCTTCAAAGGGGGAATCTAGTGAAGCACATGACTGGCATAGCTTCCCCCTGGCAACAGGCAATAATGAAGCAGAAATAGAGAGATGGCTCAACAGAAACAAATCAGGTTAAATCTCTCGATTGTGGGATCTAGGCCTAGGAGAAGTGGACTTCCCCCTCCTCTACAGAGGTTAGGCTTCCTTTGCTGCCTGCCGTCCGCCAACTATAGCTTGAGCTAGGCCTGAGCCATAAGCTGATAGTACGAGGATAGAAATAGAGAGATTCGTGGTGAGTTATGTAGGTGTGGAGGTTGGAAAAATAGCACTTAGGTACTGGCGAGGGGGCAGGAGATATGGCCTCTTTATACGGAGTAGCACGCATCCCAAGCTATTCGGCAGGTTTGTGGGTATATATACTCTGTGCCTGAAAGAGTGGATTCTGTGGCTTACCACTTAGGGAGCCCAATCCCTCTCCAGGAGTAAACCAACGACCAGGCGGTGGCATCTTCATGATGGCCTGGCAAGCCAAAGTTCGATAGTCTATTGACTCTTGAGATGATTATTGGTATATTCCGAAAGATCTTCAGTCTAAAGCTAATAATCCATAACAAGCATCATCAATGAGCTCGGAGGATTTGTTTTCAGTACCATCTCATTAATGTAATGATAAAAGAAACCATTCAATTCGTTCATAACTTTTGGATCGCCAGATTCCCAAAAATAAGAGCTCGCTTAATCTGCGGCTAAAATACCTTGGCGCCTAAACTATGATGACTAAGAAACCTAATTACTGCCAAGCCCGAATGACCTAGCCGCGATCACGTGTAAAGATTGACGCTCAGGTTTCGCGACTCCAAGATGGCAACAAAAGATAAGAAGACCAAGCGAAAGAGACCACAGGGCGAGCTTGATAAAGTGCCATCAAAGTTCTTCCGGCCTCCAGATTCGAGACTATAGAGGGTTGGAAGCTAGCTACACCATGTAGCAGATATGTAAGCCCTTCTTGAGACCTTATACTTGATATCCATTAGGAGACATAACTGACTGTCAACAAGGTACGACTTGCCGGTTCAACTCCGCCTGCGCCGGGCTATTCTCGAAGGCGATGCTCTGTTAGTCAAACGGATAGCTAAGAAATATCCAAAGTACCTGCATAACCCCGACTTTGACGACAAGAGCAACACCTCTCTTCACCTGGCCGCAATACTCGGCAACCTCGAAGTAGTCAAGCTGCTGGTCAGCCTGGGCCACGATTCATGCGAGCCAGATATAGCTTTCATGGACTTCGATGGGGCCCCCGGAATAAGTCTGAATACGGATTCTTCGACACCGCTTCATCTAGCAGCTGCAAATTCACACGCGGATTGTGCGGATTACCTGGCTACGGTCTTCAAACATTCTATCGACTGGCAGGATAAGAACGGAGCTACGGCATTGATGCTTGCGTCACAGAGTTCCAATATTTCAAGCCAGACATCGAATACGTCTTCGTTGGTACCACCGAGACAAAGGCCTAGGGCGTCTTCATCAGCTTCGAACCCGGCTTCGTTCGAGGATACAAGTACGGTCTCTAAACTTATTAAACGCGGAGCGTCCTTGACAATGGCTGATTCAGCGGGCAACACTGTACTTCATTATGCCAGTGCATGGGGAAATCTAAAAACTTTTCGACTACTAATATCTGCTGGTGCCCCTCCACTGGCAAGGAACCATGCTAAATGTGCGCCTGCGGATTATGCGTTGAGTGTTCAGGCTGCGGCGTATTGTCGGTCTTTAGTGACAGAATATGAGCGGGCAAAGAAGGGGCAGCACGATCAGGATAAACCGAGCCTGAAAGTTCGATCGAATGATATCCCTCCGGGCGATTCCCACTTGTCCCCGATATCTCCGGCCAGCGGCCTTAGACCCAAGATGAGCCTTGATAGCCAGAGAACCGCCCAGAGTTATGGAATTGGAGGCGTAAGATTGGTTTCACAGGATGAGAGTGATCAAGAGAATGAACTGAGACCTTCTGTTTCTTGGAGTAACCCGGGAACACCTATCTAACCCATGAATGCCTATGAAATTAATGAGCAGTTGCTATTAGAGCAGTCAGTACATCCATTTCAGCTTGATACCTCATCGAAACACAACACTTAGCGATAAAGAAGGCATTGATCCTCTATCCTACAGAACATATATGTACAGATAGACCACCTCACCGTTCCCAGCCACTTTGCCCGTCTATATCTTCCGTTAATCTTACACCATGATGCCCAAGGTGACAGGTTCACAGTAAAAATAAGCTTAGGAAAAAGAATCCTCAAAAACTCCAAAGCAGTCTTCTACATGAGCATCTACCCTCATGCGCTCATCCCTTTTTTTCCGTTGATTTTATTTCTCCAACAGGAGATGAACATATATGGATCTGGCCACCACGGGACGTGGACGCCGGACTTTGCGAACATATTACATCCCTCCCTCTGCGCGTGCCATTTGTAGGCAGGCTATTTATATCCTGTGGTTGGTGATATTCTTGAGTGACTTTTTTCTTTTCTCTAGTGATAAAATTACTTTCTTCGGTTGATGGTCTTGCGGCAGATTTCGATTAAGCCGTCCTTTGCTTCACTGTCGGGGAATTTGCTGATGGCGGCAACGGCATCGTCGGCATATTGTTGGGCAAGGGCTCGAGTTTGCTCGAGACCATCAGATTGCGAAACAATTTGACGGGCCTATATTGATGTTAGAGCGGGTAATAAAAGCTACGTATCAATATGTATTAACATACCAACTGGACGTCTCCTTCACGAGAGAATTTTCTGCCTACAAGCTTTCCAAGCTCTGGCCGCTGTTTCCAGGCAAATAAAAGGGGCGAAGTAGCTAATCCTAGCTCTAGGTCGGCACCGGCAGGCTTACCTAGCTCCTCTCCACTGATGGTATAGTCTAACATATCATCAACGAGCTGGAAGGCCAACCCGAGGTTCCTTCCAAAGAGATAAGCTGCCTCCGCGACGTCGGGACCACTCTGGTTCAGCAACGCAGCTGCACGGCAGGACTTGCTGATCAAACTGGCAGACTTCAAATATGTCTTTTGCAGGTAATATGAGATGATATCTTCGGACCATACCGGATTTGATTCATCTAGCATGGTGTTTTTCAATTGCATGAATTCACCTTCGACCAGGTTGGCCATGACGGTTCCTAGCAACTCAATGACTTCGGGATCACGTAACCTGGCGATGAAGACGGATGCACGGCCAAGAAGGAAATCTCCAGCCAGCACGGCCATCTTGTTTCCAAACGCAAGGTTGGCAGAGAGATTCGATCGGCGGGTCACTGCATTATCAATGACATCGTCATGTAAGAGGGAAGCAGTATGAATCAGCTCGGTGATTTCAGCCAAGCGGCGTTGCGAAGGGAGTACATTGGTAAAGTTATCCTTGGAATCTTCCTTGGTAGGCGCATATACGGTGTCTCGAGTAGGTGAGCTAAGCGGCATGAGATCGGGATTTGTATCGGCCAAAATAGCCGGAGAGTTGATCGAATCGTTAATGTACGCTCCTGTTGAGCTCGAAGAAGGGGTAGATAGTAGCGAGCTAAGTAGTTGGTCTCGTTCTCGACGCTTTTCACAGCTGGGCGTCAATGCCGTGGCTTGAGACATAAGCAGCACCAACATAGGCCGGACCTGCTTTCCTTCACTCTGAGCGTAGTATTTCGCAACCTGGTCTAGAATTGGGTGTCCGGAGCCCAACAGACAGCGCAGATTCTTCTTGAGAAACTTCAACTCCTTTCCTACCATCCTGAGTGGGTCAACAGAGACGTTTGCAGGTAGCGAGCCTGGATTCGACGGCAGCGGAGGCGGAGGAGCCTTCGATATCTCCTTTGAAAACAGGTTCTGGGCCGCAGACATGGCTGATGCGAGTGCAGACTGGTCTTTTCGGCGCGAGGGATGGTAATTGCGAGCTGTGATGTGGGCTGGAGGTATGGATGGAGAGATGGTGAAGCGACTGTGAAGGCATCGCGAGCATATTGAGGCCGACCGGAAGGTCTGTGAAGCTCGCAGAGACAGCCCGTAGGCCGGTAAGCTTGCTCGAGCTCTCATTTCTTCAGGAGTTGGGAGTTATTCTGGTCTTTTCGTCGGTTGATCTGTTGAAGATGAGTACTCGCGGTAGAAGTCGGGATGGATTCGTAGGTCCGTCGGGTGGGTACAGACGAGACGGAAATATAACAGGGACCTGCAGCAGCGTCTCCTATAGACAATTGAAGCAGGATATATGGTGTATATACCAGGCCATGCGCTGTGGTGCAAGCTGGTGCACCGCGATGTTCTGTTGTTGCACGTCCGGTGTACTTTTTTTTCAACGTCCAAAACTTGGCTGCGGAAAAAAAGCTTCATTTGGGTGTTTGCATTTCTCCGTGCCGAACGTCGCAGCCGACTGGGGGCCATAACTATGCAACTAAACGATTTATTTTATTTACTTGCTTCTTACTGCTTAATATGAAGACGGATAAATGGAATGCAGATGGATTCGAGCTTGGTGTCTAGGCAAAGGGACAGGCAAATGGAGGCAGAAAATTACATCGGGATGTTGTTGTAGCAAAGACACAGGAGAGAAGAGAGAAAGGGAAAAAACGTAGTAGGCCCTGGCTTGTCAGTTGAAGGACTGTACATGCATCCAAGCTGGCTCACGAGCTCGCCAGAGGTGCATGTCTCCTGGGCGTTGGCCTTTGGTCTCTAGTCGTTGACGACGAGCAAGAAGACGGCAGCCCTGAGAAGCGTGAGATGAGGTGGCACGGATGAGGTAATGAAAACCAGGAGGTCGAGAGCGT
Source organism: Trichophyton mentagrophytes (assembly GCA_003664465.1). Classification (NCBI taxonomy): domain Eukaryota; kingdom Fungi; phylum Ascomycota; class Eurotiomycetes; order Onygenales; family Arthrodermataceae; genus Trichophyton; species Trichophyton mentagrophytes. Next base: position 14,085 of record QQSR01000031.1, on the reverse strand, counting down.
GGGAGAGCCTGGGGATGTGGATGTGGGTGGATGTGATGGAGGAGGAGGATGTTCAGGGATTGTGTCTTGTCCATGTACAGGTACAGGTCGACTAGATACCCTCGAAGTCGCCACCGGCGTCATCGTCGTCCATGTCTCCCTCAACAATCTCCTTGGCCAGTTCCCTCTCTCGCTCGCGGGCCTCCTGGGCGTTCTTCAGCTCAAGACGGTGCTGGTTCATGGGGAACCTCATTGCCTGAGACAGATATTAGTATATGTACATCATAAAACCAGATACCGTTTTAACCAAAAGCGCAAACATACCTTGACACTCTCGTCATGTAGGCCAAGACAAGCTTGGATACGCTCATGGAAGACCTCTCCCGGCTCCTGGGTAGCGTACACATCGCCAATGTCCTTGCTCTTCATGTAGCCCTTCTCATGGTCCAACGATGCCTCAATAACACCGTCCCTTATAGCCTTTGCGACAATGTACTCGGCAGACTCCTCACTATCCAGGCCGAGACGAAGGCAGATGTCACGTAGGGAGATACGAGTGTATGACAACGACATCATGCGGATACCGGTCTTTATGACATTCTGTCGTAGTCGGAGAATAAGTGTATACGTGCTGTCCTTTCGGAAGATGGGGCCATAGGTCTGAACTATCTTCTGGAAGCCGTCTAGATCACCCACGCTGACGGCTCGTACGAGCAAGAAGTAAGGATGCATGGCACGCTCGAGAGCTGCCTGGCGGAAGATGGCACGATCAGGTATGTCTCCCATGAGCAGCTCGACGACAACAAGTAGCTTCATCGATGCCTGGTAAAAGCCACCCGCGCTTAGAGTCGACGGGGACTTCCGGGTGGCGCCCACCAGATGTTGGTGTGCATCGGTGTAGCGCAGCTGGATGGCTCGGATCCGACCTAGATAGTAGAGATATCGAGCAATTTGGTTGTTGGACGCACCGATGGGGAATTCGGAATGAGAGATGAAGAGATCGGCTTGGGAGATGTGGGAGGTAGACAGGTAGTTGCGAAGCAGGAGAGTGGTGACGGTTGCCTGAATGTCGGTGTCCTTACGAAGAACGGCGGTCCGGAGAGCTGCAAGGAGCGAAGGTCTGATGGATATGACGGCTGCAGTCGGCGAAGGCGGAAGCGGCTTTAGCTGTTCGAAAAAGAGAGAATAATAAAAGTACACCCGAGCAGCTAAGCAGTCCAGAGTCCTTCGGTTATGCGTCCTCAGCTTCTCAACCAGCTTCTGCGAGAACTGAGCACCTTTTTCTGTGCGTTTTGCATCATACAGGTGAATCTGAACCAGAATGGAAAGGTAGACGTCGATCTCGGGCAGGGTCTCTTTGGATGAAGCGGCTGTCTTCGTGGCGGGCGTAGCTGACGATTTCATGTCCGAGGCATCTTCCATATCAATATCTTCGGTAACATGGTCAAAAGCAGACTGTCTATCAAGGGCAGCCAAAAGGAGGGAAGCAGTAGGATCCGAACGCTGATAGGCAGATGTGATGACGCTGGCGAGTAAGTCTGCAGACAGGTATTTACGCATAGACGAGATTGTTCGGAGTACCCTAAGTGTAAAGCGTAGATCAAAATGCATCACAGCCCTCTCGAGTAATGTAAAATTTGTCCGGATATCTATAGTTTTGTCAGTATTCCATGACCATCATCATTTTAATCACGAAATACACAAGCGTAGAGAGACATACCAGACTTTGCTTTCTCAGCCGGGTCAACCACTTCATCCTTCTGGACATCCTCGTCCTGATCTGTGTCCATCTTGGACTCGCTTCGGCTCTTCTCAGGCTCTCCCGAGAGCCTTGAAGCTTTTGACGGAGGAACAACAACAGTCATCTCTTCGTCGCCATCGTTGTCATCGCGCTGCTTGGGTGATACAGAGCCGTTCAAATGCTCTTCACTCATTTGTACGTCTTCAGGACCGTTCACACCATTCTCGACAGCATCAGAGCCCTCGGGCGTAGCCTTTTTTGAGCCTGAGGCCGGTTTCCTGGCTGGCGCTGCCTTGCCTCGTGACGCCGCCGAGCGAGTTGGAGCAGCTTTATCTTTGTTGGAGCTAGAGCTCTGCGAGTTCGAACGGGCTTTCTCGCCGTCCGCCGAGGCGTCTGACCGGTTAGAGCGAAGCGTCCGCTTCTCTGCTGGCATCGTGTCTGAAGCTATTGGGCAGCTCCCTACGGCGAGAGCTTCTTCTGGGGGCCGGGCGTTTAAGGACAGCAGAGCCGGGAGGCGAAGTGACCAAGGCGTGCTAAGGAGAGGAAGACGGCGTTTCAGAAGGCAAGCACGGGCAAAACGAGAACAAAACAGACACGGCGAAGCTCCAAGGACGGCTGGCAAAGACGGGGAAACGAGGCTGCGGGCGTTTGCAACTGAAGACGCTGACGGTGATGTTTTTGGTTGTTTTTCTTGATGTTGCGAAGAGGTTAAGATGATGCGAAGGGAAAGTCGCAGAAGGGTTTAGCGTGGCTGACTAATCAGTGAATAAGCAGGCAGCTGAGACGACCGCGGAAGATGGCAGACGACGACAGAAGAACGGCAGAGACACGAGACCAACGACGGCGAGGGGAGACGAGGAGGCGGGCGGATGGACGATGGGGAGGAGGCGATAGGCAGGGAAGGGTAGAAGGGCCGGGCGATGGCGGCGAGGGAGGGTGCTGAGAGGACAGATGGCGAGAGAAGGCGGAAGAAGACGAGACTCGATTGGTACAGCGCACACATCGATGAGCAAGCAGACAGCATTCTAATCACGGCTTGGAAGGCTCGTAACTGCAGGCTGGCGCGAGAGAGGTGGCAGCAGGCTTCATACTGGTCGATTACCGCGTAAGACGGTCGGACAGGACGTATTTCGTCTGTTGTAGGCATCGGTCGTCTCAACGTTGGTAGTGAAGATACCGGATACACCGAACACAGAGCAAACCCGAGATCAAGATCCTTGATGATACCCTATACTCGAACCCAGCCGGTTACTTCCTTAAGCTTCTGCTCAGTTTTCACGGTTACACCAGATGGTTGACCCGGCCACTACCTCTATATACAGGTACCGGCCCCGAGTGCCTTTTCGATATGAGGTTTACTCTGTATTTCCTCGCTGATGGTGGCAGTCTGGTATACCAACTGAGCCGGGCGGATATGTCTACCATGGATGTAGACCTTCTCAGAAATCAACCAGTTGGCAGACCACTTAGAGATGCTTGGGCCAATTAACATATCGTGTACCCGCATGTATTCGCACGTATACGGCCAACAGCGTCATGTGAATAGCTCAATTCGAACTCATACAAAGTAGGACTTACCAAGCATTCGATAATACTTTATATCTATATTCCCTTTCTTCAGATTATATAGCTGAGGTCGACTTTTTGTAGAGAGCAAACATGATGACTAAGCCAGAGCAGTAACGCTTATATTTTTGTTTACCTCCAGGTAGAGAAGAATCAAAGTCGAGATGAAGAAAAATGATAATAGAAATTGAATGACCAAGCTGCTTATAAGTGATATCCTTGAATTGTCGCGGCGTAAATGGGATATTTCCCTCGTTGTTGTCAAAAATGAGCTTGTTACAGAACCACCTGGAGCAGATCTCCCTCTCCGCGTCCGCGATAGCAGACTTATCGTAAGATCCAACGTCTATCTATATACAGACAAGTACTCGATCTGACCTATCCGTCTCTAGATTTCCTCCCCCAAAACCATTTGTCAATGCGCTTCTCGGGCAGCATGACATCACCACTCTTATCCGAGACACGGAGGCCCATGAACGGTCCCTCTTCTCCGTCGATAACACCACCAAGTCCCAGCGTAGAGCTACTCGTCGAGGTACGATGCTCGTAGCCGAGACTGAACGAGAGTCCATGATCAGCCGTATATACGCCGTTAGAGATCGTACGAATCAGTCTGCTGTTGCGCGGGTACTGGGTGGTGATATGATGGATGCTATCAAACGGTCCACCGCTCCAACATCAGATAGAACCACAAAGAGCGGGTTGGACATTGAGGTTCTGTTGCGCGGTGCGGAGATGCTTTGCAACGTATAGTACGTGTTTGCTACTGATATCAGGGTGATTTGACTGCATACTAAACCCTTGAATAGTCCGGTAGCAGGAGCCAAGGAGAAGATTGCTTCTATACGATCTCGACATCGCGAAATAACGGCCTCTCTTGAGTATCTTGAAAAGCGTGTTGCTGACCAGGCCGATGAGCTCGAGCGAATGAATCTCTCCCAATATGACGATAGTGATTACCATAAGACAGAGGATGTCGCTGAGGTCGTGGAAGTTACAGATGAAGATATCGAGCTGGAACTTGAAGCTATTCGAGAGCTGGAGGCGAAGAAACGGCGTCTAGAAGCTAGGGTTACGGGGATGGAGAAGGATTTAGGAGGTCTGTTAAGGTGAACCGGACTGCTGATATACCCGTTTGTTGAACTGGGTATTTACAACAAACTACATATGCGGTACCGACCACAACCTCGCTCCATGCCCACTCAATACGGCATTACTACTGCTTTGAAGTGGTTGGAGACACACCTCGTGGAAACGTAACCTATATCCAGGATATACATTCCAAAGATGGTGACCTAACACCTCTCTATGCAGGGCCGCCGTCTCTGATCCCAGAGATTGGTATGAGATAGTGACCTGGCGAGGTGTGAGTAAAGACGATCACATTTGCCTTCTGGAGAGAGTGATACTGCCCAGGCAGGTTTTTGCATGCTTTAATAGTATGAGGTCTGTACGAAATCTCAAGAACGAACGAAACATGGCATATCAATGGGTTGTTAACAAAGTCATAAGATCTAACAGTAAAAAGAATTCATGATAATGGGGTCATGTCAATCAAAATTGCCATATTACTAGTCATCAGTATTTTCTTCTTCATCATGATCAGTCATAATAATCGGGATACGAGCTTGGGCGATAACACATTTCCTGTCTCCGGCACCAATGATTGCACACCACTGAGGTCCACTGAACCTGGTTGGAAAGTCATCATAATGGCGGCAGGGTTGTGCAGCCGTTGCTATTTTCATATCCTTGAAAGTGAACGTACCAAAAGGGACCAATTGATGATAGGCCCTCGGTTTATCTTCTTCACCGTCTATGGTCTCGAATTTGGTGACTAGTCCATCGGGGGTAGTCACTTGTCCCTGGCAGATGCTACGAAAAACAGGAGAGACTTTGCTGCAGGCAAGTTCGGTATAGGGGTCGACATACGAGAGGATTTCAGCGTATATCTCTGGCGGAAACACACCTCGGCTGAATTGTTGAACGTCCTTCTGGGCCTTTTGCCCAAATATTATTTGAAGAATTGCAAATCCTAGATGTGCCTGTAGGACTGACTCTGTACCAGCAACAGGGGGAAATGGAGCTGCGCCCCCACTGGTGACCGGTAATACCCCCGAATGTGCGACTGATGTCACATCGCCGTCCACGGATACGTTCACCACAATCATAAACTTGATTGCGAAAAGTATTATTTCAAATTCCTTGTTTCCACTCTGACGCCCAGCCTCCACGGCCTTTGCTATGGCAGCATTCCTCTCGTGAAAAAGAGCCTCTGCAGTGACAATACTGATAAGGATACCGTGGAAGTAGTACATAGTCTCTAAGGGTGCACATCCAGGTTTGGTACCCTGGGTATGGCATCCTGTCCCAAGGATTGGTAGAACCTCCGTTCCATCATGAGCGTTATCCTGGACTAAAAATCCACGGGAGGTAGATTGATGTCTGTAGTGACCATGTAACTTCTGGACATCAGTAAGGTAAAATTCACTAGCTGCTAGTGACAGGATAGCAAATGCCAATTCTCGAAAGGCAAAGTCTGTATATCCCCATTGGGGAACATAATCCCACATGGCTGAGTGAGACGGGTGTAGTAGGTATTCGTACAGCATTAGAGCCATTACTTGGCGCGGATTATAATCGATGCCAGCCGGAAATTCATTCAGTTCGGAGTGCTGATATCCTTTGTATACCTCGCTATACCAGTCGCGCTCAGCATCATCGGCGAAATAGGCGGAAATGAGTGGCTCTAATGAAGCTTCAGGGCATTTTGCAGTGGAGAGGTCCCATGACTCAAAAGGTGTGATCCAGGTATCCCGAGGGATGTTCCAAAGGTTGAAGAAGACACCATTATTCACGGAGAACACCTGCTCATCAAGATCGATGAGATACACCCATTCGATAAACACAGTGTTTGCAGCGTCGCCGAAATGAGACGGAAGCACCTCAAGATCACGTATATTCATCCATGGCTCTGATTTGGCATCACCTTTTCGTTCTTGAGGATATGTACGCGTTCATCTGCAATGCAATAGTGTTCTTCAATTTCGACCAACCTGCGCTCATAGGAAGCACGCTCTTGCTGTAGCCATGCTATTACCGCAAGAGATAAGTTTAGTATCTGACTCCATTCCGGGGTGAAAATGTGCCACGGGACCTTGAGAGCCCCTATATTCTTTCTCAATAATGATCAAAAGGCTGCATCTCAAGCCTTACACTGATACTTGTAAGGACGAGCCAAAAGCCCGCGTTTACCTAGCGCCTTGATGGTTTGACAGAATATAGGGGCTCATAAGGCCCATGGAAACAGTGTTAGATATATCTCACCTTCGTATTCTTTTCGATCAACCGGCACTTCCGCAACGATCCGGGTACCGAAATGTTCAGGGTAGCTGTCATAGTGGTTGTAGTAAATCCAGTATCTGCCGCGATAGCGAACTATACGATACCCCCTAGTTCCCATTGTGACGTCGTATCCGTCAACGCGTGAAGTCAGGAGTTAGTAAAGTGTATCAAACGGCGTAGCAAAAGCCCGGCTTCTATGAGTGCAGGCTGCGGGGCTGGGTACGGAGTAGAGGCTTAAAAGAGATGCAGCAACTAGTTCGTTCAACTTGAAGGTTGTTGTTGGTTTTGGGACGTGAATATAAAGTTAAAGTGATTAGTAATTTATGACTAATTAGGTAATGCCAAGACATTTTGTCGTTTGCGATTTTGACGTCGATGAAAAGAAAAGGCGAAGAGAAGTGAAGACGGAGAGGCCAGCTCGACGGTTGAAGACGCCCCGGACCGCCTGCAAATATATTATTATCATTAACAGCATATATCTATTCACTGTCTTACGGATATTATTATTATATACGGGGCGTTTGGTGCGCCAAAGTTGGATAGAACTGAGAAGCTGAGCTTCATCGCAATCATGGATAACTCGTCAACCCCAGCCAACACGGCGCAGCAGCAGCAGCAGCAGCAGCAACAACAACAACAACAGCAACAGCAACAACAGCAACAACAGCACCAACAGCAGCAGCAGACACAACAGCAAACTCTTCAGCAGCAACAACAACAACAGCTGTCGAGCCTTATACGAACCGAACAGGTCCAGAAACTACCTCATCTCGCCGACTCCCAGAAGGCGGTGCACACCCAGGCTGTCCGGAGCTGCTGGGAGGTGCTTCATTCACACCCTCCCACGTCCAACGAATACGCGAAAGCACAGCAGAAGCTGACGCAGATGTCCACTCAGCTAATGAGGGGGATGAGGATGTACCAACAGAACAGGTCACAGATGCAACAGGCGCAGGCGCAGGCGCAAGCTCAAGCTCAGGCTCAGGCTCAGCAGCAGCAGCAGAAGCAAGGGCAAACACAGCAGGACCAGCAACCGCAAATAAGCCGGGGCCCGGTTGGAGTCAACCCTGCGCAGCAGAAACCACAGAACTTCCAGCCACTTTATCCTCAGATCCAGGCCAAAGTGAACAGCCTGACGTTCATACCCCCTCCCTCGATAAACAAGGACCAGGTGGAGAGCTGGCTACAGGAAGCAAAGAATAGATATGGTGCGGCGTTGCAGAAACAAGAACTGGGGAAAGTGAAACTGGCTGAAGTCCGACAATCGTACCAGCAGCGTCAAGGTGCTGGAAACCTCACTGCTGAGGAGATTCAGGAATTCAAGAACAGACAGCTTTTTGCCGATAAATTATATAGAGAAGGAAATGAGTTTCTTTCCAAATTCAAGGACCAACAGGAGAGCTTCCGTCTCCAGCACCAGCAGCAGGCGGCAGCAGCTGCGGCTTCCGGCCAGCAGGCAGGCCAGGGAGGGCAGGCGCAATCTTCTGGTGCTGGAGATCAACAGGGCGTCGTTAGCCAGGCAGCCGTCCAGCAGCCTGTATCAGCGGCAGCCGGGACACCCGCACCGCACACTATAAACTCTGCCGTTGTTGCAGCGCGTCACCAGGCCGGTCAAGCCCCTCAGGGACAGTCGGCTCCTGGATCTGGAGGAACACACCCTCCGGGCCAGCAGCAAGGACAGCCAGGACAGCCAGGACAGGCTCAACAACAACCACAGCAGCAGCAGCCACAGCAACAACAACAGCAAACCCAACACCCTCAGCAACAGCAACAGCCTCAACAGCAACAACAAAGTCAACCAGGACAGCAGCAAGCAGCTTCACAACAACAACAAGCACAGGTTGCAGGAATGAAACAACAACTCCCAGAAGGTGCTGGAGCTACTACTCTCTCCCAAACACCACAAAATCAGGGTCCACCACGTGCACTCTCTCAACAAGGAGCAGTGAACCAAGCGCGTAGCAGCTATGATATGAATTCAAACACCCACCAGTCCAACCAGACATCAAACCACGCGCATCCCCAAGCCTACATTGGTGACCGTAACATGGATACCCGAAAGATCAACATGGCAATTCCCAAGAACCTCAGCATTTCTACCACTCCCGAACCTGTTACTATGGGGGCGGCCCGACCCACCCTCACCACTGGAGCCAGCCATGGATCCATGGGAATGATGGGCCAGCCAGCCATCCAGAAACACCCTGGCTACGTGTTGGAGGGAGAAGGGCAGCGCGTTCTCAGCAAGAAGAAGCTTGACGACCTGGTCAGACAGGTTACCGGAGGCGGTGAGGGAGAAAAACTCACGCCTGATGCAGAAGAGGTACAGTTTCCCGTCAACGTTTCCTCCATCTAACTCGTAAACCACATCTAACAACTTCTATAGTTTGTTCTCCAGATGGCTGACGACTTTGTCGACGATGTGATCACTGCTGCCTGTCGTCTCGCCAAACTCCGTCCATCTTCCACCTTGGACATCCGCGACATCCAGCTCGTCCTGGAACGCAACTACAACATGCGTATCCCTGGCTTCTCGTCTGATGATCTACGTACCGTTAAGAAGCCACATCCCACCCAGGGCTGGATCCAGAAGATGACTGCCGTCCAGGCCGCCAAGGTCACCCAAAGCCGCACTGAGTAGATATGATACTTGACGGCACATCAGCTCTTTACAGCGTGAAATAGGCTGCTTAACCAAAACAGCAAATATTTGTTTTTTTTTATCTTACGCACTGGAAGTTCAGGATGAAAGGTCTTTTCTCTTCTTGCCGAGCTTTCTACGGAGTATTATCTTCCACTTCGAGGGAGCTGTTTACGGTGGTCATCTGTCAGCTGGCAAAGGGGTTTTTCTAGTTACTTCTCTTATTCTACAGGTGGAAAAACGGGTGGCATAGGGCAGGCAGGTCGTCAGGAGTTGTGTATCATAAATATCTAGCACCATCCACCATAATAATACACGGCCTCACTACGGAAGTATGAGTCTCTCTTAATTCCACTCGCCCTAAGCAGCTGCATGACTCGCAGCTCCATCAGGCAGAAAAAGCAATAACAAGGACGGCATCATCCTCGGAGCCTTGCCAGCGGTCGGTCTTGTGATGCAGCCGTTCGCTATATAAGTACCTTAATATACCAGCAAGATACACTGGAGTCCCATCAGATGAGCGTAATCACCTGGAATCCAGCAGCGTTATCCGTCATGCTCAAGATGCTCCACGATATCTGTTTCTGCTCAGCCTCAGCAGCTCCCTCGTATAGTTATAATAGTTAACGTAAATCCTTTGCTGCAGCTGCATGCGATCTGCATCCCGAGTGCATTTCTCAAGGTCTCTTCCGCTCAACCCGATCTGATATTTGACTGTATCAATGTCCAGGCATGATCTGAAGCTGACCTCGTCCTGCATTCCATTCCAGCGTTCTGTTTGCCCTTTCTTTTGCCCTGTTCTCTCCTATTTTTGCCATTGTTGTCGGGTGGTTATAGGCCAGGATGGCTGAGCCTACAGTTCGTCCGGCGATGGTTTCAGAAGAACGTCCACGAAGCAGATCTCGAATACCTCGTCTGCAGACAGGAGACCCTATCCCTCCGCCGACGAGGCCAGCGAGGCCCGGTATGTGAATAGCCTGTATATTCGTCTTAAGCGGCGGTTTGACATGTCCGAAACCGAGCTGGGCTTCCTTCGTTCCGTTGTTTGTTTACGAGCATAACTAGATCGGCTGGTTTGGCTAACAAGCAACTCGACGACAGAGCAGTTGACGCCCTCGACGCGGCTGGCGGAGCAGCTACCGACTGTTGGACAGCCCAGAAGTAAGACTCCATGGTTACGCTGGTGTTGCATTAACCAGGCACAGCTCTCCGATTGGGTAGCTGAGGTCTGGCTTGGTGGTGGTGATGGTTGTTGACATGTTATCATCTGCAGAACGACAGTCACGGCGACATGACCTGGGCCCCAAATGGCACAAGGAGTACTCGGAGATCGATCAGCACTGTGGACGGGTCCTAATTATCGACTTCGTGAAGCAAGGTAGGCTACTGGATGTGCATTTGCTAGAGGTGATAGCTATAAGATGCTAACTGGACCCCGTCAGAGGCGAGCAAAACCCGCATGCGCAAAGTCAGTGCAGAAGAGATATTCGATCTTCAATCCCTCCGCAAAGTGTACAACAACCCTGATCGAACCAACGAGGCCGTCCTGCGTGTCTTCCACGTTCAAAACGCCGACTGGGCTAAGGAGTATCTCCTGAGGAAGTTCAATATCGACAACCGGGATGATCTCGTCGGCAACGACTTTGGGAAGTATGTCCGACATAAGAACCCGGAGAGACGTGGTGGACGGCCGTTTCTGAACGGGAAGACATGGAAAGTCCAGTACGATCCGTGGCGAGGAATCAGTAAGACCTCGTTTGGACTGGATTATCTGAAGCAGTACCCCAAATCTGCGCACCTTACTCCACGGCACCGCCGGAGTCCGGAGGATGATACCCTCAAGATGATGGAACTGGATTCCTGGGGAGATCAAGGTTGGTACTTTATTGCTCACATACTCATTAATTTATAAAATTGTATCCTTCGCTTACTCCGAGTACAGATAATCCAAATCGCGGCTATGATGTATATGTCCAGCGGTTCAGCTGCTATATTCAACACAAACAAGCCGCAGGATTGCCCTCCCTGGAAATGGAGGATTCGGATATCAAGAATCCCTATCATATAGAGGATTGCCAGACCGGTGACTGCCCAGAAAAGCGGAAGGACGTATACATCCCACGTATCAGCTCTCTGGACAACGGCAATGCAATCCTTATATTCGACAATTCTCACACCGGATGTCTAGAAGACACTCTCATCCCGCCCCGTCAGACATGGGAAGAGAGATGGAGACGACTTCCTTTCTTCCTTGCCTTTGAGTCAAAGGATCTTGTTGAAAGTGATGAACAGCTTGCTTACCACAGCACCAGAATTATTTTAGACGATATTTTCAAGGTCCTGGCCACCAATTGGGATTCATTCCTAAATTTAGCAATGGACCATGTTGGCATGTTGGAGGACAAGATATATGAGCGGCCGGCAGATGAGACTCGCGCCCCATTGCTATGGACCAACTCTAGTTTGTGGCTAAAGGTTGAAAAGTTACTGTTTATTCACCTTGATATCGTTAAGGAGATGATAACACGACTGCAGGACCTGACGGGTGGGTTGATCATGGTTATTCAAGCACTTGATAAGACAGCATTGCTAATCCAGTGTGAGCAGATGACGTAGAATCCGATACCCCTTGGCTGGAGAGCATACCGGGTGACTTTGAGCGTTTGGGCACCACCATCACTGAAGACCTGATAAAGCCGACTGAGAACTTAATATCCCTTTTGTATCAGTCCGTCTCGATCAGGGACAGTCGGCATAGCATTCAACTAAACGTCAGCAGTAAGTAGAAGGTCTAGTGTCCTATTGAACATAGAATTGGCTGGCTAATCATCTATATAGTGTGGCGTCTGAGTTGGATCACTTTCATCTTCCTCCCGATGACTTTCATCACTGGATTCTTTGGCATGAACGTTGATACCTTCAAGGACGACCCGGATATTAAATGGTACTTCATAGCCACCGTACCATTTATGTTCCTGGTCCTTATCCTTTGGTACATAATCAAGCATTACATCGCAGGCCGACGCCAAACTCCGCATCAACGAGGTATCTATGAGAATTTCTTCAACGAGATGGCCGACCGCAACCCGTCGCTCTGGTCTAGAATGGGTCCGCGTGATTATGTTGTTCCACAGGGCATTCTATCGCGTATTAAATGGCATTTCATCAAGGCTTGGAGTGCCCCTGAACGTACAATCTTGCTGGACGCCGACAGTGATGGTGATGGCGGTGATATGGGCACTATATTCAAGATAAAGCAATATTTAATTCGCAGATGGACGTCTCAGCTCCGAAATAACAAGGCAGTCAAGGAAACGGCACTTGAAGATGGGTTAATAGTACCCGAGGATGATACCGTTAGTGAAGCACACAGCATTGCCGAGGGGCTGGCAGGAGCTACGGAAATGCTTGTGATACCCGCCACCCCAGCCGTTGAGTCTCGAATAGTGCCTGAGATAGTGGCATCGCATACCACTACTCAAACTCAGCCAATTGCCCCTGAGACTATAGCTCCCCGCTCAACATTGTCGTTGATGAGCAGCGCACATCGTCGCAGTAGCAGCGCTGGAAGGACCAGTGGTCTATTGGTTGAAGAGGAAGATTACCAATGGTTGAGCGAACGAGGCAAACAGGGGATGAGATGGGCCTGGAGGTCGTCGAGTTCTAGGGGTAGAAGTCCTCACGGAAGCCCCCGTCGACACAGTCGAAGCCGCAGCAGAGAGGATAGAGAAGTCGAGAAGAGCGGCGGTGCTACTTCTCCCATCGATCAGGGCACTGAGACGATGCCTCAATCGAACGATGATAACAATGTATCACCCACAACGGCTCACGACATCTAACACCCATGCTTGATCAGAATTTAAATATGTTGGGTGATTTAGAATATTTTTGATCTCACGGGGATGTGCAAACGATAGATATGATACCCCTTTGGACTATTTTTATTTTTATTTTTCACATATGCTTTATCTAGACACTCTTCGTCGGTTTCGAGACTGTCACTTCGCCATAATTCCTTTATGGAACGACCTTGAAAGCAAAGCATCCCGGACCCGTGAAATGGACATGTACATATTCAGCCTCCAGCTCGGGATCCCCAAACACTTCCGTCTTCAGCGTTTCCATCAACTCCTTTCCCTCCACCACTTTGCTCCAGACCATCATGTTTCCAGCGTCATAGGCCCTCGCCGTAAGTGATCGAGCATGGTACTCCGCCGGAATACCGAGTTCGTTGTCTTGAGTGCCATCGTACCAGGGACACTCGTCTGCGTGCACGAATATCGGTCCCGGACCACTATATGGCGTATCACGGTTCTCGGGGAGAAATGGATTGTACGAGACGAGCAGGACATCTTCGTTCAGGGCCACATTTTTGAGACAGCGACGACATGGAGCACCGCCGAATGTTGGTGTCACTGTTGATCGGATGGTGGTGGGCTGGCTGACTTCCACCGGTGTAGGGAGAGGGACGATCTTCATGTTGTTTGTTTTGCGGAGTTAAGATAATGATTGTTTTTTGATATGTAGATTGATTGAGAAACGAGGACATGAACTGGTTTATATGTTGTTCATAGTGGTGTACTATATTTGATCTCGGGCTGCTTGCTGCTAATGTGTTCAATTACATCGACACCTGGAACAAATCGTATAGAGGAACCGAGTTGCTCTCAATATATTCAATTAGATTATTGCCGGCGTTGCATTCCCACCCATGTTCGATGCCTGATCGATATATACTTTAATGCTGCGGGACTATACTTTAGAGTGTCCGTATTCGCCCCTTGCTGTCAATATGACCAAATACAAGATCGTG